>CACRXP010000082.1:1042094-1065881 GCA_902702965.1 Spirometra erinaceieuropaei
TTTATTTAAGAGAACTATTACTCGATTTTTGCATTCAGAAAAGCTCCCACAAATTTTGGGTGCTGAATCCACTGATCGACTGTACCGTAGCGATGGCGTTTGTGGTCTCTGAACACTATGGCCGGTCTCACCAGCTGTTCCTAAACGCCTCTACTTTGGCTATCCCCAACTTCATGAAAGGAATTTGACGTCCGAAAATCTCCGATACCGTGCAACCTCCCCCCTTCTTGACGGTCGATATTCTACCACCGCCGGCAGTTTTTTCTCCTGAGCCCTCCAAACCATAAAAACCACCATCAACTGTATTTTTATCACTTTAGCTCAGGAGTTTTTTCACTGCCGGTCGGATTTATGTTTAACGCTTCCCTTGACAATGCCTGTAAGCTGGTATTAAATAAAATATTATTATTATCTCCCATCCACTCAAGCCACTTAAAGCCTTCTCCGGCCTCTAAGCTTGCAGCAGCATCAGTTGCCGTCCCTTGTCCTCTGAATGGCCTTCCTCTACCTCAGCTGGAACGATAGCTCTCCCACTTTCACAGGATCCTCCGAGTTCTCAATTTAAATCACCTGCGACATGACGTCAGAACGATAAGATCCAACAGCGAAATCCGATTCTGACACAAAAGAAAGTTATCATAAGTTCATTCACTAGTATACAACCTCATCTTAGATTTACTAAACCTTTAAGTCAGAGCTTGTCTATAAACCACGTTGCTCCAATTATACCCCCAAGTAATTCTCTCTCCCCCGCAGACCGGATACTTATCCAAGTCATATTATATATTCTATAAATAGTTCAAACATTAGTCGCCCCCAGTCACTTATCACCCAACCTAGTTTAGGCCTCTCACTACTCGGAGCCATCTGCTTTCACGTAAGCCAATAGAATTCTCATGCAAATGTTCATACGGGGACAGTAAAATCGCCCGATCCACAGATTCATTTCGGCGGGAATACGTTACAGTATTCCGCCTGTGGATTCCCAGTAGGAAATCAGCCAGCTAACGACAGTAATCAGCTTTCTTGGCGGACATTTAATCCCCCATATCCTACTCCTCTTTATTCACGTTAGACTCTTTTCATGTCACAAAATTTTTTGCAGAACCGGGTAGGGGCATCCAGACCATATGTTCCGTGGACAGCCAAGCACTTTACGACGTAGCTCAGCTCCATCAGAAACAAACGGTCCTTCCTCTTAAACTTTTTTTCTAAATGCCAGCTCTTTGCTAAATAAGATGCCTCTGCATCCGATCCTGGTGTTCGCCCATTGCCCAGATATTGTCTTAGTAACCGAGACATGAGCATTAACCTCCGTAGCTGAATCCGAACCCACTCATCTAAGCTATACTTGCATTCGAAGTGATCGTCAAGACAGCCGTGGTGGAGGCAGTTGCGTCTACGTTAAGCAAACACTTACATTTCTGCCGCTGGACGAGTAATAATTATCTTAAACAAAAAATAATTTTGCGGAACTTTCACACTCCTTGATAATTTATTCCAAATAGCACTATTGT
The DNA here is from genome assembly GCA_902702965.1 of Spirometra erinaceieuropaei. Classification (NCBI taxonomy): domain Eukaryota; kingdom Metazoa; phylum Platyhelminthes; class Cestoda; order Diphyllobothriidea; family Diphyllobothriidae; genus Spirometra; species Spirometra erinaceieuropaei. The sequence goes on from CACRXP010000082.1 coordinate 1,043,612, forward strand.
TCACAGAAAAGAACTTACGATATTTAACGGTACGTGTCAGAGGAAAAAATAAAAAGACCCCACGGTGACTGTTACGTCGGGGTTGTAAAAGGTGTCTTAAAGTAGTGAGTGGTTTAAAGGTACGCTTATATAAAAGCTAAAATAGTAAAATTAGTCCTTTTTGTAACCTACGAAACCACAAATGGCCAAGGCCTGTAAGTCAGCAACGTTCTTAGTATGACAAATGTCGGTGTTCCGGGGCTAAAACTCTCTTGGTAAAATAATGCATGACGGATTCAGTTTTCTTCGGCTCAATAACTCGTATGAAGCTAAATAAAAACGAACAGTATTCCAGACTAGGTATTATGTACATTTAATAAAGGCACATTCTAATATCGCTGGTTTTAAAGTTTCGGTGGATAAATCCGGTCGTTCTACGTGCTTTGGAGACTATCAGGGCGCGGTGGTCCGACAGATCAAGACTCTTGGTGTATGATGCACCCAGATCCTTAATAGCTTCAGGCACATTTGTTTAGAGCACTTCGTTTACCTATGTTTTTGGACCTAAGTATTCTACGTACTGTTTCTAATAGGGTCATCAAAGTTAATGTCTAAATCTCTTAAATATACCAAGTTGCATTTATTTAGCAGATTCTATGTGCACTGAAGTCGCCCCTGAGAACAACAAACTGAAAAAAAGGTCTTGTGCATTTTCTACAGCAAGCAAGAATCAGTGTCGGGATCCGTCCTCTACAATTGGTAGGCATCCAAGTCCTCGAGTTACTGTGGCCCTCTGCCTTTACAGTTCGTTCAGGCTCGTTAAAAGCCACAGAAATATATGCAATCGCCCATAACATAATTATATGAAGAATCTCCAAAGCGTCGTCCAAAAGCACGAAATGTTGTGTGGAAGCGCTCGCGAACGTCAGAACAGCTTTACTATAGACCGAGTCAAGTGCAAGTCACGGCTGGGTCCACTTTTCGTCCACTTGAGCCCACTTTTCGTCGCTTGCTTGAGCTTGAGTAGTTACAGCAAAAGCCCTTTCACGGCATAGCCAATAATCTGGCGTATGCACTGGACAAAAGAAAACTCCACATATTCCGACAAATTTAAAGGTGCTTCCTTCTTTTTGATAGAATGCAAATTTCTTGTATCCGATTCTAGTTGTATCTTTAAGTCTTTACACGTGTGTTCAGTCGGTTTTGTTTCAAGCCTTTACGGTTCATGTACATTTTTTCTGCTTAGATAGGCTTTTAACTTTATCTATTCGATGCTTTCAAGTTTGGCTTTTGGTAGTTTTGATCGGATCAACTCAGAGAAATGGCACACAATTTAGGTGTCCAGGCCTTGCGGTCCACCCTTTGCACTGCGCCCCACCACAACTATACGACCTTTTTTAAAAGAAGCTTAAGTACCCTATAGGGCCACCTGATATAAGATGCCAAAGATCTTTAAGCCCCGTATTGGAAACTTAGCATCACAAAAAACTGCGTTAGTACATTTTCCCTAATATTTTTTTAGAAAAAACGACGAAAACTCCGAAAAAAGTACCACGGCAGTTTCAGTTTTGCCCACAGCACAAAATGAAGTCAAGAGTCCTGCCAAGCCACCCCTGCAGGCCGACGAAGTTAAACCTAGTGAAAAGTTGTTTCTTCCATTTATATATAAATTTTAGGAGTGGTTTAAGTGAGGATAATCAGATACCAGCCGAGGAACCCATGTAAGTCTCTTCCTTCACCTGACTAGTTGAAGAGCCAATGTCGATATAGACGACACTATCTCGGAGGTTTCCATAACGTATCAGTCGGACCCACTCTGTCCCATTGAGTTATTTGAAACGAAACGGGTATGAATGTTAGTTATCTCTTTTCAGCCGTTTGATTTTCACAGCAGCCTTTTCTTTTCTGATTTTTATTGTCTATCTTTCCCTGATAGCGACAGTGAGTTGTTGTTCATGTGCCTTATACACCATTTGTGCAAAGGTCTGTCCCACAATTCAGTTATCTTTTCCTTTACAGTTCTTAAGAACTGTTATAGCACGTTTAGATGAAAAGCAAGATGTGCGTAAACCATGCAAGCATTCAGATAGTGAATTACCTGTTGTCTGACATCTCCGCTTGAAGATTCGAACAGTCAGGATGATGGTGGTAGTGGTGGTGGTTTTATTCGTAATAAAATTTGAAAAAGAGACTATCCAGATGGACACTACTATCCAATACATGCCATCTTTGAGGGGCTTTCCAGCCATGGTAAGGCACATTACAATTTCGTCAAACGCAACAATTCCTTCCATCCAACCGTACTTCCTAAAACGGTGAGGTTTAATTTTCACCTTAATCGGTATTTGAAAACCCGCACTTTTTCTACAAATTTAAGCAAAAGAGTATCTCTGCCACATACACCACGCCAACACAATGCGGGACCTAATGAGTTAGTGTCGTGGAGTTTGTTTTCTCGACTGACATGTAAAGTAAATCTCTGTGTGGAATAGCTGGTGGTATGCGTAATTTTTACCAGCTTTATTGTCCGATAAGTATTCGTCGTCATTACCAGTGCTCTTTAGTTTATACGCCCCTTATCCGTTAGGAATCAGTTTTGATCGGCATTTCTTTCATTCTTTGGCACAATAGCTAATTACTTCTTAGTGGAATTTGCTTCGTCTGGCGTACCATTGCTAATTTTCAGAAAATGAATTGATACTGGTGGAAGTAATATTTAAAGAGGAATTGAATCTGCAGCCGGTAGCGTGCAAATAACTTATTGATTTCACACAACAGATTGTCTGAAAATTCATAGAATACCGCCGAAACAAATTTTGCATTCATCGAGTCTTTATTTTTGCATCTCGAACTACACCAAACCATCCAGTTTACTGTTGGGAACTAGAAAAAGGTATAAGTAGGTAATTTTTTTACTGCAACCAAATGCTTAACTTGTATTTCACGTGAATATTTTTGCGTCAAAGTCTAGTCTCTTGTTGGGTTAACGGTATGTGCCAAGTCTCCACGCATATTAACTTTCTCCTTGCTCTCTCCCTCCCCCACCCCCATCTGTTCTATTCGAAACTGTACACAAACCTGTTGGTGTATCCTGGAGATTGATTTTTGCAATATTCAGCCTATGTTGCAGTATCCCCCGAATAACAAGCCTATCGGCGTGAAACTCATTAAGAGCATTCCTCTTCGGAAAAGTGCTGGAAAATAATGTCCCGGGTGTTCAAAAATCGTCAATTTTGCTAGTTTATAGAATGAATTTAGCATATTTAACCTGTACGTGATCGCTTGCGATCGAATTAGGCATTTTGAGATTCTAATGCAATCGCAGAGCTCGAAATATTTCATTATCGAATTGTCGATAAAAGACTTTTGTGAAGCACGCCGAAGCGTGATTTTTCTTTACGTTGCTGTTGTAAGAACGCCGCATTCTCGTAGCCTCGGACGCTGGCCTTCTTCACGAGCCCGAATATTTGGACTGATACACGTACTGTCACAGTGTCCAGCGCATCCATTTTCTTCACAACCTTGGACTCTCATATTCGCTTCCATCCGTGACACCTCACTTAGCCCTCTAGAACCAAGGCCGTACAAAAAAGCGTCATAGGTGTTGGATATGTCAAATGCAGGGTAGATTGACGGATATTTTCCTGACAGCTATACAAGTTACCGTTCAGTTCAGTTATTGCATAAGACGAGTGAATTCCGTAACGCGGTCGATGCGGGCCCTCTTTGTTGTTAGCATTCCTGACAAAGAGCCCCTGACTCAGTAGTTAGGGTGTTGGACTTCTAACCAACAGATCGCGAGTTCAAGCCCCGGGCATTGCATTTCTCGGAGTTGGGTATCGTTGGCTAATGACGACCAACCATACCGAAATGGTCACTCGTATTTTCCTTGTCTTCTTCGGTTATGCTATTCTTACTTCACGCGCCGTTATACGGCTGCTGACAGGGCTCAAGAGAGAGAGTTTCAAGACAAAAACGGATCAAGTGAGTTCCTTGACGCGATCGGCGCGCCTCCTCTACCGTAGTCTTGATCATCTGTTTTTAGCGCTTGGTCTGGTACTCACGACGACCGACTGAGCCTTCCTCAAAATTCGTAAATTTTACTAAGGGACACTGTCAACTCATGCGGACAAAATTTCAAACGGGCGTTGAAGAGAGCAAATACTTCGCTGTCCAAATTGCCTCGGTATATACCCTGTCAACTGGAAAAAGGACTAGTCGATGACACAATCAAAGTTGCCATCGCAGCCACGGTGGCCAACTAAAGCTACACAGACGCAGTTAAGTCAGACTAGGAGACCGCTAAGCCTTATGACATTCGGTGTTAGTTATTAGAACATCAATCGGGCAGCCATCGCTGAGAACGCGGCCAACCATTGTAGGGCATATGCAGCTGTTATTCGTGATGTGGTGACTTTTGAAGACAGCAAATCCAACAGAGGTACAAACCAAGCGAGTTAGCGCGGCACGCCTTTCGCGGCTCTTTACCTCTGAAAAAGACGACATGTACGAGGAGAATAACATGCCTTCTGTGCCACTAAGTGGATCAAGCGGAGTAATCTAGCCGATCGAAGAAACAGGGGTCTTCTTAAACTTACTTAAAACGCCGTTGGACACAACATTAAATCGCATTGACTGCCGATTTCCCTGCTCATTCAATTTATCTCCTTCCACCCCACCCAGTCCGCACTTAATTTTCAGATAATATTTTACTTTCTGTAGGGCGGTAGCCTCACTTTAAAAGTTTTGGTATTTGGCTCCCAGCTGACCATCATAATGTTCATGGCCGTGAAGTTTTCCCAACGCTTCCTACAACAATCAGACGGGATAGGCACGTAAACGCTAGACTGTCGGGTGGGCGTGGTACGAGGAGGTATCTGTGATAGAGTTGTGCTTCGGGTTACACAGCATGGGACGATAGTCGGTCACGTGGAGGGATTGGAGGGGGAGGAAAAGGCGTGAGGTTGTTTCCATTAGCCAGTGGGGAGTGAGTCACTTAGTCTAGCTTCTTTTTGGCTTTCACCTTCTCCTCCATCCCAGCGCCCCCTCTCCGAATGACGTAGGGGACTGACTTTAAATGTCATTCTTGGCCATCAAGTTTTTTGCCGGATGCGTCGTGATCGAGCTTCTTCACAGGATATTTTCTGTTCTCAGCAGTATTTTTAGCAGCCAATTAGATCGCCAACTGCTTTTGCGTGCGTTCTATGTGCTTGCATGCACAATCGCATTTTACAGACAGACCTCTTTCATCAGCCTAATTTGAATGATCGTTGTGGAACTTAGTAGTGACTAATTGTCAGCGGTGTATTTAAGTCAGTTTAAGTCAGTTTATTAAGGGAATGAGGCTTTCGCCCTTGAGCTCCCTATTCATATCGATAAACAGAAATAAAGTCATCAATTACATCAGCAAATGCGAAAAGTTTAAAAGTTAGCGGTAAGTGTGAGCCAGGCGCAAACTGCCGCCGCTAAAAAAATCATTATTATATGTACAGTAGGTTCTCGTTGTTCGTTCGATCTTGCATCGGAACCGTCACTTGTCGATATTTGATACATTGCCGCTGTTGTTAGGAAGATTAATCCACAGGTCTTTATGGAACCGTCATTTACATCTGATTTTCCTATCCAAGATAGCTATATTTATCGGTCAATTTCTCAGGATACCCTCCCTTCCCTTAAAGATATGACCTTTTTATCTATCGTCTGTGTGAAGCAAATCACAGTAGCTTAGTTTAGCAGGCATAACATTAGTTGCTTTTTAAATCTCTGAATTAGAAGAAAGCTCGTGAAATGCCTGTTCTGTCTGTTCCAAGTGGCCCTCCAATAAAATGACACCTGAATGGAGTCATCTTGTCACCTACGTCCAACAACGTCCGGCAAAGACATTTTTTCACCTTCCTCATGCTCGATCATAAATGTGGTGTTTGCCTGTATGTGCCTTGTGTCTCCGGCTGCTGACTGCAACGAACGTTTCCTGCGCTTATCTTCCATGGAATTGGGGTAATTTTCGCTCAAGGCCTGACATGGAGACCGACCGTCGTAGTCTACTGTCCACTGCCACACCGTCCGTCTGTGTCCATTTAGTAAGAATTTTAAGTTCTTCCTAGACATATTTAATAGCTCGCTCAACCCTAATGGCTTCAAACAGGTTCCGAGTGCGTGATCACCTAATTTCTTAGTTTTGGTTTCTGGTTTTGATCCGTTGGACTGCGCACAAATGAACAGCAAGACTGCATGGGATGGGTTCCCTTCGTTGGGACGAATTCCCCAGTGATAAAGTTGGTCGTAACGGCACTCCTAGTTTATGAAGAAGGAGACACGATCGTTGGGACAAGATTTTTATGAGCCTGACGTTTCGGATTCCTGTCCGAATCCATCATCAGAGACAAAAAACAGATACGGGTGGTTCATGCACAAGGGGCTGCAGTATTTATAGGATGCAGTCGCCACGCTACCCCATGCCTATGAATATTCACGGTTCCCCCCTTCATCGGGGATCGTTGCACGTGGTGTGATGGCTGTTTGAGGGTCGACACTCGCGTCGTTAATTGCTGCAATCTCATCACGTGCGTTGGATGTTGGTGTGATGATTGCTCGACCATCTGACGCACCGACCCTGGCGTTGGGAAAAGTATTCACCTGTGCGCTTCCCGCGTGGCTATTTACTCCGCCTAGGCTAATTCTCAGCACTGAGTATGGAAGGGGAATGTCATTGCACTTGTTAATGGACTGGGGACCAGTAAACCATGACTCAAGCAGCTCTCGGCTCACGCTGTTGTCACCTTTTGCGAGAATTTCGGCCTCGTCGAATTTGAATGTGTGGCCGGATCTCGTCGAATGAGCCGCAACTTGAGAACTGGCGTCATTTCCCCTCACCGCCGCAGCATGCTTGGTCATTCGCGGTCGGAGTTGTCATTCGGTTTCTCCGACGTAGTTGCTTCGTCTGCAACTGCACCAGATCCGATAAACGACTCCAGACGTTTCTTGCCGTGGCAGCGGGTCTTTTGGTTTTATAGTTTTTATATTTTATATATTTTCGATAGCTCATACCATCTCCCAGTATGTGAGCCTACGGCCATAAGTTATATGACCTCTCTCTCTCTCCTTCTGACCTATTACTCAACCTTCGAGTAACGATTTCACAATCTTCCCGACGAATTCTTCGAACGTTCTTTCTTTTCCTGTGGGGTGGATTAGTAAGTAAATTTGCTTTTTTCCCCGCCAACTTCATCATATTCGAAGTTATTTCGGAAAAAAGTATATCGAAGTCATACCTTCCCCCCTTTGCATCTAATCTTGCACTGTCCTCCTTGCCAGATTTTACACGCATATTTTGACTTTCGCAGCAGAAGTGACGACAAGTCATCCTCTTTTTTCACTAGCCAAGCATTCCAAAACCGAGGCGGAAGCGATTGGATTTGGAGGACCCTCCGCCACCCATTGACCAGCCATTGAATCGTTCAACCGTCACCATGCGTTCCCTCCTAAACTGGGTGCCCACTAACAAGCCTCCGCCCAAGTGAGCCCTCCTCTCTCTCCCTCTCTCACAATCTGCTGTTTTTCCTCCTACAGGATGTGTTAAAAGGTGAAAACCAGTCTTGGCTGGTTAGGCGCCTGATGCTGCATCCAAGAAACTCGGACTGGTGTTGTGACCAGGCTGTGAGAGTAAGTGCTCTGTGCGCTACAACCACCTGGTCGAATCCCAGTGTTGAAAGGGACAGAAGACAGAAGGCACCAGAATGAGGGGTTTATTGTGCACAGAACCCGGAGTTGTCCTCTCAGGCGGCAGTGGCCACTGGTGAAGCCAGGGCTGGTGTTGATTGCGTCCAGTCAGGCCTGAGAGTCCCTGATATAGTGGTGGCAGCCGCTTTTGTAGGCTCGTGGGTCAAGCTCAAGTGGTGTCCAGTCAGCTTGTGTTGCATTTGCCGAGGGGTGGTGTCCCAGTGGCTTGTTTTGTTGGTTGCAGGGGGTGGCGCGTTCAAGTGGCCGCATGGGCAGCTGCGGCTGTGCGGACGCAGTTATGCCCGAGCTGTTGGTCGTGTGAATTCAGGTCCACGCATCTGGAACGCCTCACTGCAAAGGCGTGAATGACCTCGAGGCAGCGAAGTCTTGAACAATGACGCCAGACCGGTCATGATGGCCGGGCACTACAAAGATGCCAACCAGACCGTGCTATGCACCCGCTTCCTCACCCGCCTCCTGTCCTATTGATACTCTCTTGACACCGGCTACAGGTGAGAAGTTAGGAGGGGAGAGAGTACCACTATAAACTAACTCATGGATGACCTAAGGTCTCATCTAGTTCCCCAGCTGCAGCGGGTAATGATACTTATTCCGTATTTTATTAACGATTCTGCAAATGTGTACTCACGTAACAACGCCATCCACCGTCCATTTTCGCCCCGTCGCAGGCAGCTCTGCGGGAAGTTTGTCAAATTAATTGCCAGCTTATATTTCTCCAACTCGAGAGGATGAAGGAGGCGGTGGTGGGGGTGGGTGGACTCAGGTCAACTATCTTAAAGCGTGTGCTATGCCAGTATCAGCGCACCATGGCCCTCGCAGCCCGGTATGCGGTGGCAGTGCCCTGACGCCTGGTTCTCCGCCGGTAGATGCGCTTGCGCTCCCGCTGGGTGCACAAGTAGTGGGCATGGCTGCCCAGTCATCGTCCTCGTCCTCCTGACTCCTGTTGGGGTGTTGTTGTTGTTATTATTGTTGTTGTTGTGGTGGTGGTGGTGGTGGTGGTGGTGGTGGTGGTGGTGAAAAATCCTGGTCAGATGTGCATTGTCGACCAGGGAGTGTGGTGGCACGCCAAGGTGCGGGTCCGGCTGCGCCAGCCACCTACTCCTTCAGCCTTCTTGACTCCGTCTTGACACTGGGTCTAGGTAGGAAGTGAGGAAGAGGGGGCGCGGTCGGTGCTGCGCAAGTCTACTGTCACTAGACTAATTTCACGCACAAGTCACCGTGCCTGTTTCACCTTGCTGTGTAGCACACGGTGGACATCGTCGGAATTGACGGTCGAACTGTCGTGTGTCGGGTGGACTCATGTCGTAACTCACGTCTCACCTGTACTGACTGCCTCGTGACGTCCAGACGCCGAAGGGGTCTCTTCGACCATATGCCTATCAAGAAAAATCTTCCGTGTAAAGAAACGGCCTGTGCCCTCTTACAAACACCCCTAGGCCACGCATGATCCTGCTAGCTCACAGATGCATACGTCTACTGTCTGCAGTACATCACACAACACCCCTGCAGAACGCATGCGATTCAGTTTGCTAATGCCTGTATGATGGGCAAAACGCGTGAAAAGCGAGTCATTTGATGTGACGTGGTGCACGAAGAGTCGGGACCGGGTCGTGTCTGTGGCGAGTGTAGTCAGATAAGGCGTCCAATCCAAATCCCAGCGAGCCTAGCCCGAACGAACCTTTGGTGTATGGGAGAAGGAAGAGAGGATGAGGCCGACACTGAGAAATTCATCCCCTCGATAAATCACTGCACCCCTCGCTATACCTAGTCTATCATGCTACGTTTAGCGCCCTGACTTGGAAGGTCGCCAACTAACGGTGTGACTCGGTAGTTCGGGTCGCAAGGGCCCCTTATTGTGGCCTTCAGGATATTCTTGCCTTTGTGAGACCCGAGGCTCCTCACCAAATGCAGCCTGGACGTGTGTGGCGCGCGTAGATTGGCTGTTTGACATCGGTCAGCTATTGCACTCACACCCACCTTCTGTCGATTTAACCTTACGAGAGATATCAGAGCACTGCGGGTGTGCGGTGAGGGAGTTAGGCGTTTGCTGCGAAAGTTTACTTCGCCGTAAACGGATCCACTGCTTTTCTCATCTCGTGGGCAGCGGTTGATCTCGTTATCCACGCTATGCAAAAAACTCATTTGCTGATGTCGGCTCGCCTTGGGTGCGAAAGTAAGCTAGACGGCCGCGCCACTCTGCCTCTTATCCGAGTTGCACAAAGTCCGCCTACCTTTGGAAACTGGGCCGCATCACGCCGTCGACCTTGGTTTTTTTGCGAAATCGCTGATTTTTTTCCTCCCCCCTCCCTCCCCCATTGATAGTGTCGTCGCATTCTCAATGCGACGCTTGTTGTCTGATAGCTTGTATATGTAGGCTTTGGTTCTTTTTCAAGCGGTTTCCCTCCTTACCCACCAGAATTCGAGACCTAAAGCCGGCCAGTCCTCCTGCACCCTTGGAGGAACCAGAGCCGGACAGCAAGTCCCCGATGTTGCCAACTGTCGACGACACCGCTGGACTCGACTCAAAGGACCTGAAGGGCGTGACGCTGGATCCGTTCGCGCCGCAGGTGCGTCTGGACGCTGACGGCAACATAGTGCTTGACGAGACCAGTCTGGAGGTCCAGCGTCCTGATCCCTTAGAAGGTCAAGTGAGACGTCACGTGGCGGAGGAGACGGGTATTTACTTCACCAGTTATTCGAGTTTCCGACGTCCCAGGGCCGGTCGTGGTCGTCGATGGAACAGTCAGGAGAACACTCGTTTCTACCGCGCCCTCAGTACCATCGGTACGGATTTCTACTGCATGACCAAACTCTTTCCCAACAGGACAAGGAGTCAACTGCTGGTAACGTCTCTGCTTACCCTGACCTTCTCTTACACTGTTCAGTAGCCGGCGTAAATCACCTCTACAAAAAAAATCAACTCACCACCTATCGAACTTACTAGGCGGACACAAATGTGTGCTTTTAGCATGTTCGACACGGGCATCTTGCTTGTCAAGGTTTGCACAATAAAACTAAAACATGTCTACTATCAACAATTGAGTACGCAATTACATAGAATAGAATAAGTTCATCGTAGCACCCTTCGGGCGCTGTTACTCACAGTAGAATATGCTGCCTACTTTTTTACATTTCCCATCCCGGCGCAGTCCACGCGATACCTGCGCTGGACCAACACAAGGAATAGATCGGAGTTCGGCAGACACCATTGGGAATACGCACCCATAACAAATGTCAACATTGGGGTATGGTGGTAGGCCCAGTTTCCGGTTCACTGCGATCCAACTGGGATCCGCGACATGCATCAATCGGCATATCGGCACGTGCAAAATCGCTAAGGGAAAATTCCAGCTGACGCAACCAATCCCGGAGAAGTTACAAAGTGTGATTAATACGCATTGACACAGACGTTGACCAATTATAGACTCCTTTGTTGGACTCAGTTAAAGATTTAATTGTTTTTGGACACCCGTAGTCTGACGACGAGCCGGAGGACCGGCCTCGAACATTTGCACAATAAAATTTACAGTTTCCCGAAGAATTTCATCTTCCCAATTATATTTCTTGGGATGCACATTTTCCTCGCAGAAGTCACGATGCAGAAATTAGAGGCCATCGCTTTACCATTAGTTGACCACAAATTAGGGGTACTTTGCGTTGATGACACGTTTGTCATCGTTAAAAGTGATCAACAGGAAATACTCCACAACCTTATTAACTCAACACTTCCAGGAATCACATTCACACTCGAGAAAGAGGCTGACAACAAACTCCCGTTTCTTGATGTCCTCGTAGAGAGAAAGCCTGACGGGACATTTCACACTTCGGTTTACCGCAGGGAAATCTACGAGGGAATTAGTTTACATTACGAGAGCAATCACCCGATCTCTCACACACGGAGTGCCGTGAACAGCCGCCTTAAACGAGCAAAAACTCCTCGTTTTGACAACGAAACCTATCAAACAGAACTGAGTTATGTGTTCAAACTGTTTTCCCAGAATGGGTATCTTAGATATTTTGTACACCGACGCATAAGACGACAGGAGTTTAAAATAAAGGACAAGGAACTAGCTTGTTCCGATCAGGCACGTAAACCCAAGAACTGGCAAACACTTCCGTACATTAAGAATGTGCCCGAACTAATAAAGACACCTGAGGAAGCACCAAATACACGTGACGCACAAAGTGACGACTACACTTCGTAACCAACATGTACACCCTAAGGATACGGTCGGCTATTTAAGTAAGAAAGAACTGGTCTAAAGTATACCGTGCGACATCTGTAATGCGGTTTACTGTGGTCAACCTGGAAAATCGGCCTCTAGACGAATACACGAACATCGACTGGCCGTAAAAAGGCGAGACCACTTGTTTCAGGTTGCCATGCTGGAAACTGGACACAAACCTGCCCGGAAAAAGATTCGCATTACAGGTGTCTACCCACCTAGGAAAGGCCGCGAATTTTTAGAGAGCATTCATTCTGATAACTTATGCATCAACCGACACATAAAATTGGATTCTGTGTACAACAGGCTCAAGGAAAAGTGGAAAAGGCATTGGCCAATCAGAACAGGACAAATCGATTTTTGGCATGTTTAAATGTTAACTGTTTCGCACACTTACTTAACGTCCTAGGACGACTTGGGGAACCAAAGTCGATAACCACGTAATGCCCATTCTACAAACAAGTAGTACTACGAGTAGTATGAAATCCATATGGTAAAGGCATTATATCGTACTCCCGACATGGACACTTGCTAAAAGCCCAGACATGTGTTTCGCCGATTTTCTGCCGCTGCGCGCCACAGCTGCGAGGGGTTTGGATCTTCAGTAGGACCCCCGGCGTTCTCTGTGCGGTTTCTGGTAAATGAACTCCAGAGAATAATCAAGTGATTAATTTCCCAAATTACTCAGTGCAGGACTTGGAGTTAGGTCTCCGGGACATGACTTTTTGGAGTCAGAACCGAAATTTTAATGAACATTCGAGTCGAAGACAATCAACTACAGTGGACCTCTTTTCATTGAAATTTCGGTTCTGACCCTAAAAAGTCATGTCCCGGAGACCTTACTCCAAGTCCTGCACTGAGTAATTTCTGAAATTATTCATATATATATATATGTGATCGTAGGGGGCGCTCACCGATCGTTCTTACGGAACTCACTCGTTCCGTTGTGCCTTATGGACTCTCTCTCGAGCCCAACCAGCAGCCGCACAGCGACGCATGATATAGGTAGAATGATATTACCGACAAAGACAAGGGAGACTGGAATGGCCATTTCTGGCTTGTTAGCTGTCGTCAGTCAGCCATGCCAAACCCCGAAGTGCGCTACCCCTGGAGCTCGGTCCCGCGAGCTGTTGGTTAGAAGTCCAATGCCCTGGCCACAGATCTACGGGCTCGTCGTCTTGTCGGTTGCGATCGAGTATATTAACTATTGTAATCTTATCACTGCGTCATATGAGTGTCACGCGCCTACTCCTTTGAGAAGTTTACACTCCTGCCGTACTGACGACCACCAATGACTGCGAAACGGATGTTAGCGTCTGGCTTGTTACTACCTCAACGGTCCTTCTGTTTAACATATGTGGTATTTGTCATCTGTGACAACGTCCTGCTGGTAGGCGTCCAGAATGGTCTCAAGCGAGGTTCCAACCATAGCAAACAAGTGTCACATGCCTACTCTTCTGACTTAGGTATTTATACAAGAAATTTAATTTAAAATAGGTAGGACGATTTTTTGTTTTCATTCAGTTTTTCTTCATTTCTTACAAACGATTGCGGACTCACCGATCAAAATTTTTCCTTCTGTCTCCTTTCAGAAAAAGTACAAACAAGAAGAACGCCTGCATCCTCATCTGGTAAACGAAGCCTTAAGTAAGTTTCTTCACCTCTTTCGCCCCCTGGCTGAGCGGAGTGTGTCTCACTCCGTGAAAGTGCGCCAATTGTCAGACGTTTCGAGCGGCTGGGTCCTCTACCAAGGCCTGTGCTGTGCAGAAAATCTGACGAAATTTTATTTGGTTCTGTCTGATTTGGCCGAATATTTTCCCAGTCTCCGGTTGTTTGTCGGTATCTGTTTGGTGGATGGTGTGTAAAGCACAAAAAGTGACTGGAATAGCGAAGGGAGACGAGGCTGACCAACTCCGAAAGACATGAAAAATTTCCTCCTGTTTTTGTGTGATAACGATTTTCCGCTCCAGTCCTCCTTTTCTGCGGCTCCGTTTTTTCTAACGATGGCCGCGACACTGGGGGACGCAATTGTGTCCGAGCTGAAGTCGGTCGAGTGGCTTCAGGTCAGCTCGTGTGGGACGGCTCGCTGCAAGGGGTGAATGACCTTGAGGCAGCGAGGTCTTGAACAATGACACCAGACCGGTCATGATGGCTGCCCGCTACAGCTCCCCGCCAGACACAGAAAGAAGTGATGGTGTCGATCGTGAGGCAGACGATGAAATGTGTGAAATTGCTCAGTGCAGATGCGGGTTTGAGAGTGTGTCGATGATGACAGGAGTAGCTCGGACCGCGTGCCAGTGGGGATGCTACGACCTGTACAGAGGTGCAGTTGAGGCATCAACCATGGGTGCCGGTGTGGTCTCGTCAATGTGTGCCGGTGAGTTGGCACGTTGGTATGAGACGGAAGAACGTTCCGGACACTAGGCGTCCCAGTGAGTTCTGAGTCGGACGAATGCATCAGTGAAATAGGCTCACTGTCATCCAGACACAAAATTGAGATATAATGAATACAGTTTCGAAAGTGTGAAAATTCATAGCTGTATAAACGGTAGTATGTTGAGTGTATGAAGGTAACCCACTAATGATGGTTTCGTCGGTAATGGGAGGAAGGATGTCTCGGACCAGGGAGAGGTGTTCAGATGGCAACACATTTGAAGGTCCGATCTGCACAGTTTGATTGAGGTTTCAGCTGGGCTTGTATGGCTGAGCTTTGTAGACAACATCCATCTCGAATCGCGACAGGGTGACGCAATTGCGTTTTCCTATCCATGGGCACGATGAGTGACAGAGGAAAAACGGCAGGGCGAGGTTGAGTGGGAATTTTGTAGCAGTTCAGTTCAGCCGCGTCTGGAGATTGCACGTCGATCACGTCGGGGTCACCAATTTGTGGCGGTCAAGGATTTGGGGTCAACTTAAACCACGCACAATAAGTTCGTTTCGTCTAATGGCAGCAGTCAGGGAGCTGTGAGGAATAGTTTATTCTGTACACAGGGCAGGTTGCCGTAAGTTTGCTGTTTGCATGCAACAGAGATAAGCGTCCGTTCATGGAGAGCGTCAGTCGCGGTGTGTAGTTTACGGGGGGTTCATGTCTGTGTCAGTAGGTGGGGGTGACTGGCTGAGTGCTGGTCATGAGATTGGACGGATTAGGGGGACACATAATCACTGGGGCTCTCGGGTATCAAGCCAGGTCGTCAGACGCGCGTGAGGTGATAATAGTTTGTGAGGGCAGCCGAAAGTCACTGCAGCTGGACAGGAGGGGCCCCAGTTCTAGCCGGCGGGGTGGTCGTGTGTCAGTGGCCTGTCAATGATTGTTGCGGCCATCGACCGATAAAGAGGAGCGGGAGAAAGGAAGACTGGAGCGGCTGCTAAGGAATACTCCCGTCTGATTGACCTCTTCATTCCTCTCGGAATGCCTGTGTGTGACTCCTTCTTCGTTTATCTGACTATCGATTAGTCTTCGTTGTGCTTTCCAACTGAACCATTTTACCTCCCTGAACAGAGAACAAACGCAACTACGATGTCACGTGTTTCTACAACTCCAGCGATGAGGAGCCCTACGATGAAATGCTGAAGGACCTGATTGAGGCCAAGCGAAAGATCAAAAGACTCGCCAAAGGTATGTAATTATCTGTCGTGCATCCTCCTCCCTTCTTGGCACGGAAACTCCATTAAACTCATTGTATCAGGAGGCGCTTTCTTTCGCCGAGTCCTATCTTTCGGCAAATGACTCTCCTTTAGAACCTACTAAACGCAAATTTCGCTCTTAGCTCCCCCATGTTGGAATCATTCTGCACAGTCACTTGGGACATTGACACCGAGATTTAGAATCGGTCTTGTTCTGGACCGAACATTGGAGTAGTCAGTGCTCTGGCTTTCTACTTGGCCCCTTAACTTGTAGCTTAACAAGTTAGAATAAGTTTTTTTTAGTAAAAATTAGGATTATGCGTTTATTCCAAGTAAGAATGAAGGTTAGAGTCACGGCCTCTTCGAAGGAGTATATTAAGCTTAAAGCTGATGCTTCCTCCCTGAGACAGAGGTTTAAGATTTTGAGTTTGGCTTTCTCGGGAGGCCATTTACTGGAGGCAGATTCTAGAACAGAAGCTTATCTGCTGCGACTCTATTACCGACTGACCGGCGCCAGAGACAAGGGCGTTGCGCCATTTTGAGTTTTATCGTCCCGTTAGTCGCTACTGATGGATGGGGAATCGTGCGCAGGCAAAAAGGGCTCGGGACCTGTCTCACCCTCTTGTACTAAAACTACTTAGCTCCAAATGCCTACCGTACATAATTCTTACGGGAAATCGAACATTACCTGCCTTTACAAAGAACCGGCGTGGAATAATAAATATAACCTATAATGTCTACGAATAAATAGTAAGTAAACAGTAATCATAAATATTACGCAACTCGTGGAGTGGGATTCTGGAAGGAATCTGAGGTGAAATCGCGCGCAAGCGAAAAGGACCCAGAACCCGTTTCACCCTATTCTACCAAAACTACTAAGCCCCAAACGCCTACCTTACTTAATTCGTACGAGATATCGAACACTACCTGCACTGCAAAATGGGCTTATATGTGAATAGGGGCATACTGTTGTATATGCTAGTTTTCGACTGGCAAGGACAGGAAGACAACAGTTGACCTTTCTAACCTTGCCGACGTCAGGCAGCCATGCTATTTCCCGGGGCAGGATGATCTGAGATTTAAAGCCTGGTCCAGTTAAGATGCGTGTCATACTAGCTGATCCTCGTCAGCATTCAAAGTTATCTGGTGTCGGCTGTCGTAGATCTCGCCTCCGGCTTAAAACCCTCGCCGGCTCTCGCATGGCAAATCACTTAATAATCGACGTTTTGTTTAGTTTTCTGCGTCTTCTGCACTATTTAGTGCCTCCACCCCTGGAATCCTACTTTGTACACATTTCTGTTTACTTCAGAAGGACTTATTTTTACTCGTCTGTTTTGAGGAACGTTTTTTATCTTACGCGGTTACTTTAGGGTCATTTCATCCCGAAGTCTAAGTCTTTCTCGCCCCATTAGCCAGTGCAAAACTAGGCGGCAACTTTCTCTCTCCCACTGAGCTGTCGGAAATCGATAACTGTGTATTTTGTTTATGTGGCTCGCCTTGCAGCAACCACGATCGGGAGCAGCGCTCTACGCTCAGGAAGTAGTGTTGTGCAAATCGGTTTCATTTAACAACTCCTAATGAGTACTGGCTCTCCTAAAATCGCACCGTCTTTTATTTTAAAGGCAAGGCCACAAAACCTGAAAAACCCGAAAAACATGAAAAGTTGACATCTGAAGAACGCGCAGCTCGTGTCTCCAACATCATAGACGCCGTTTTGGCGGACACCGCTACCAAGACCGGTGTCTCTTTGTCTCCAACTGCTGCCACCGCCGCTGACGCGGCTTCGTCATCCCGCTCCACCCGAACTGGGACTGAAACCGTCGGTGTCGGGGACGCGTTGTCGCCCCCCGGTCGGACTGCTGACCAGCAAACAATACTGTCCAGAATGATAGATGACATCGGCAGTTGTGGCGCCAAATCGCAGATGGAAGCTCCAGAAACTACCTACACACAGTACAAAAATGCTGTCGCTAATGGCACACCAGCAGTTGCCTCTTCGGTCACCTTTACCAACCCCCTGGAACTATTTGATTCGCGGCCCCCAGATTCCTTCCTGAATCCCATTCCATGATTTGTGTAATATAAACGATTATTGTCTACTTACTATTCGTTAGTAACCATTATAAGTTGTACTTAGAATTCCATGCCGCCACGGGTTGTTTGCCCCGGATGCAATTGATAACGGTGTGCCTCCTGTAAATTTTGTATATTGTGAACTGCCATTCTTTATAGATGACGCCTACACTTTTGCTACTGGGTACTTGCCTTTGATGTCTTAACATACATATAGTTATACTGCTCGTGGAATGAGAATGAGCATTCCGCGGTCATTCCGCAAATGTTTATTAGAATTTCCGTGCTGACCCGAAAGGGGCGTGTCCCGTACACAGCCCCAAGTTCTCTCGCCAAGAGTCTACGATGCAGCATACGCACATATAATGAAAGGCGGGGGTCTGTTGGAAAATCGAGTTGCACTCGTGAATCCTCAAGCTGGTTGCCCCAACCCCGTCGACAGACGAAATAAATAGAGCAGAAGGGGATCACCGACAAAGACCGGAACGCCCATTTCTGGCTTATTAGCCGTCACCAGCCAGCCAAGACCCGTTGGTTTAAAGTCCAACGTCCTAACAGGTCACAGGATCAAGCCTCGGCGGTCGCAAAACCTAGGCCTGGGTGCGGCTGACTGATGACCGCTGGTAAGTCAGAAATGGCCATTCCAGTCTCCCTCATCTTTGTCGGTCATGTTATTCGGCCTATACTAATAGCCAGTGTGCGGTTGCCGGCGAGATTCAAAACTGAGCCCTGTGACACAAAGTAGTGCGATTGTTTCCCGTAATGCGATCGGTGGGCGTCCCTCTTCCGTTGTATGTACCAAATCGCAACTGACAGGACAATGAGCCCGTGGTTCAGCGTTTGGGGTGATGAGCTTCTAATCGACAGGTCATGAGATCGAGACTCAGGGTCTTGAAGAGTCGGGTTATCTTCGTGAATCTTTATGAGGGCCACCCCAATCCGCCGTTAGATGAAAGGAGTAGGACAGAAGAGCGCTGACAGTTACAAGGGAGGTCGGAATTGCCTATTCTGGCTTATCAGCTGTCATCGGACAGCCATACCTAACCTCAGGCTTGCGGCACCTAGGGCTCGATTTCGCGCTCGTTATCCTATTGGTGGCAACCAGGTTTATAAACTATGGTAGAGGGCGCTCATCAATCCATTTACGGGACCTGCTGGTCTCGTGTTCTGGGGCTCAATCTGGAGCCGTCGCGGGCAGTCGTATAAGGACTAGTAGTGTATGCAGATAAATAGGTAGTGACGAAGACGAGGGTGACCGGCATGATCATTTCGGGCTTATTGGCCGTTGTCAGCTAGCCACTACCGATCCCAAGTCTCATGCCAGAGTTATGATGCGAGGCATATTAAAAGGGGAGAAGTCCGGTCGCACTTGCTTACAGGTGTTGGTGAGAATAAACTCTCTGACATATGAATGCATGCAATAGCAGAATCACCGTTTCGTCTTTGGGATCGCAAGGCTCAATGACCAAACAAATGAGAAAATGACCATCTTTTTGGGAGTCGGTCCTCCACTGGCACAGCTAGTCAAGTAATGGACCTGTATCATGCCTACAAACGCAGTGTACGTGCCAGTAGAGCTCATCCGACAGCATTGGGAGAGGTAAAAGAATCAGTGGAGGCCACACGACCAGCATAAGACACATGTCCTCCGACACGCTCCAGAGACAGAAATCAATTGGCACGAGCAACGACGGCTTATCAGTCCATCGGACGACGACAGCCGCGAAGGTAAAAGGGTCACTGGGCAAAATAGCATTGCTGATAAAGATAAGGGAGACTAAAATGGCCATTCCAGGCTTATTAGCCGTCGTCAGCCAGCCATACCCAACCCCAAATGTGGGACACATGGTGCTCGACCCCGTGACCTGTTGGTTAAAAATCCAACGCCTCTAACCTCTGAGCCATGGTCTCGTCCTGCCGGTTGCGACAGAGAATACACAATGGCAGAGGGACGCTCATCGCTCGTTTTTGCAGAACTCTCTATTCTGCAGGTTATAATACGAGGAAGGTAATACGTGCTCGTCCGTGGCGCCTCAGCGCTTAGTCTAAAGCTCTGGTGGTGGTCGCAGGTGGACCAGTACTGTTTGGAGGGAATGAATAATACCGACAAAGCCAATGAAGGCTGGGATGTCCATTTGGTAAGGATAGGGTTTATGCCCGGGGTAGTCCTAATAATATACAAGACTCGCTACTGCATTTATTTGGGTAGGTTCTATTATGTTACGTTTTGCCCGTGTACCACTTAGGTCTTGACTTTCGGTTGCTCCACGTGTTTCACCGGCTTCTTATATTAACCTTGCAAACAACCGCCCCGAGAACCAGACTTCTTATTGTGCTTCTCACCACAGACGTGTTAGATGTCATACGAAATTTTCGTCCGCAATCTATTGCATGTCAGAGGCTGAGTTTTTGGAAATTACTTTATACAAATGTGATTTCTTTACTGCTCAGAAAATTGGCTTTTGTGTACCAATTACATCGGACTTATCCATTGCTCGTCCGCCTCACGTGGTACACCTCCGCAAATTGGGACAGAAAGGTTTCCCATGCCTGTTTTGGGCTGGTGATGCTTAGTTCACACTATAGACGTTATTGTATCTGTAAAGAAGATGAACATACGATCTCTGGAACAGTAAGTGTACTAGTCTGAGCTTTTGGTCTCCTACGAGAGGCCATCGTCGAGGACTGTCAGAATGTGGCATCGAATGAGCAGTTTTTGTAGTCAAGCCAATGCTGGCCAAACAGTTCAGCCTGACACAGGACCTCCTTCATGTAATTTTCTTTTTAAATGGCTCCAGTAGGTCTGCGTCTTGCAGTTCGTTTAGGTGGCGGTTTGCGTTTAGAAAAAGGATTAGTTTATTGTTTACCGCTATTTCTCTGTCATTGACACCACCACCTACTTAGAGATAGGGATGTTTACATCGACATGGACAGCTTGACTTTCTTTGCTCCGATACTCCAGTTGTGTCTTTGTTTTCGTTCCGAACTCTACGTTCTGTGCCGTGACTTATTTCCTATGCATATACTTCATATCTATTTGCATGTCATGCCTCTTTAAATTACTAGACTTGACTTTTCTTCTTGTTCTTTCTTACCGACATTTAGCTTACCTTGTTAGAATTACTTCTTGTTTTTTGTTCTGCATTTTCTGTAAATTCTTATCCGTTAGTGCGTCTCCTGGTATAGCTTCCAGTCTGCGTTATTTGAACGTCGCTTATCGCCTTCTTCCAATTACCATTGGCTTCTGTTTCCCTTGGAACCTAAACTTCAGTTATTTAGTTGATGGCGGCTCATTCAGTTGTCTAAGTTCTCCTGACTGCCGTTTCTGGTTACTTCAAGTTTGTGTGCGTGCTTATTGGTTACCTTCTAAGCTCATTAGGTTTTCGATGTGATTTTCTTTTCTATTTCTCCTTTCCTTTTGCGTGCCTCCCATGGCCTCACCCGTATAACCCCTTTTACCATCATTCCCGTTAGACAGGCTTCTCAGGTTATCTGCTCCTGACTTCGAGTACAAACTATACGCTCGTCTTGAATAAGAAGACACGATCGCCGGGACAAGAGCTTTATTAGCCTGACGTTTCGGATTCCTGCTCGAATCCATCATCAGAGACATAAGCAGATAAGGGTGGTTCATGCACATGCGGCTGCAGTATTTATAGGATGCAGTAGCCATGCTACCGCATACCTATGAATATTCACGGCTCCCTCCCCTTCATCAGGGATCGTTGCACGCGGCGTGATGGCCGATATTCGCGTCGTTAATTGCTGCAATTTCATCACGTGCGTTGGATGTTGATGTGGTGATTGCTCGACCATCTGAGGCGCTGACCCGGGTGTTGGGAGGAGTGTTCACCAGTGCGCTCCCCGCGTGGCCAATTACTCCGCTTAGACGAAGTCTCAGCGGATGAAGGGGAGGGAGCTGTGAATATTCAGAGGTATGCGGTAGCATGGCTACTGCATCCTATAAATACTGCAGCCGCATGTGCATGAACCACCCTTATCTGCTTATGTCTCTGATGATGGATTCGAGCAGGAATCCAAAACGTCAGGCTAATAAAGCTTTTGTCCCGGCGATCGTGTCTTCTTCTTCAAGAATGCTTCCTGGGACTCGTCTCTTCGCTTCTATTATACGCTCGTCGTCCATTTTTGGTTTGTTAGCTGCCGCCAGGCAGTCATGTCTAAAAAAACTCAAGACAAGGCACCATAACGATCTGGAACACTGCCTAAACACTCTATCTTCAATGGAGCCCAGTAATCAGATCAACAGGAGTATGCATGGACGCAAGCTGATTGTGAGACGGAGAGGTTAAGTTTCCTGGGTGGTCGCCCATTCGTCTTCACCAGGGCACTATGCTACTCGCTGATTGGCTGTAGGCAGACATGGCACAGGGGCGCGCCCACACCTCGCACGGACAAAACTACATCGGAGGTTGGCTACCGGCGTGGGGACTGAGATTGCTGTCGTTAATCTCTGAACTGATGGCGCGCTGCCGTGCAGAGTAAAAACTGTCCTACTACTCCTATCTCTTTAATTTTTACTTTGGTAAACTCTTCATTGTCGTCGTTTACTTTTCGGCAGTAACAGGGCGACAGGCTGGGTCTTAACTCTTGCTTTCGCTCTCAGCTAT
>CACRXP010000082.1:1065950-1094408 GCA_902702965.1 Spirometra erinaceieuropaei
AATACGCCCAGGCCGCTGTGTGGCCGGTGTCGACTCCCCGGTCATTGTTGCGCAACCCGATAATATGCAGCCAACTGTGATCCCGAGTCCGATCTCATCAGAGGCTGGAGTGTCAGAACAGGACAGTCTGGTGCATCTAAAAAGGCAGTCATTGACACCCAGACAGGGAGTAATGGTTGTACAAGTGGTGGGCTTGGACATTCCCATCACACTGAACTGCATGATCCTCCAACCTCCCTGTATTTGGCTATGCAAGGACAGCATGTTTTAAAGTCAGTAGTAGGGAAGACGGCATTGGGAGTAAAGCCCTTTCTAAGCGAGTATGCGAGCGCCGATAGGAGTCGGTACACGTGCAAGCCCTGATGCGTGTAGGCGCTGACGTATGTAGACAAGAGGACCAGCTTGGCCTTGCAATGTCACCGTACCTAATCGACACACAGATGCAGGAAACTGTCACGAGACTCTCACTATCCCGTAAGAATGCGAATGGAGGCACCGCGCTTGCTAGTAGGGTCCCAAGGTTTGCAAGCGTCTGCTGTGCTAGGATCAGAAAACCACGACCTTCACAGCGTGGTGTGCGTTGACAGCTCTCTGGTACCTGGTTCTCTGGCGTTAAATGTACTTGCGCTCCCGCCGGACATGCAGGTCGTATGCATGGCTGCCCAGTAATCAACGTCCATTTCAGTTGTTGTTGTTGGTGTTGGCCAAAATCCTGACCGAGTGTTTGTTGTGGACCAGGAGGTGTGGAGGAGAGCTCCGATGTGCGGGTTCGGCCGCGCCATCCACTTGCAGCCTCCCCCGCCTCCGGTCTTCTTGACTCTGTCTTGACGCCGGGTCCAGGTGGGGAAGGAGGAGAGAGTGCGGTAGATGCAGCACAAGTCTTCTACCGTTATAAAGGAAATCACGCGCATGTCATCGTGCCTGCTGCACCTTGCTGTGGAGCACACGGTGGACATCGTCGGGCACGACGGTCGAAGTGTCATCTTGGAGTAGCCCTCCTTTTGACTTTGGCTTGACATCAGGTCCGGGTGGGGAATGGGGAGGAGAGAGTGCGGTAGATGCCGTGCAAGTCACCGTGCTTCATTCACCTTTTTGTAGAGCATACGGTGGACATCGTCGGGCACGACGGTCGAACTGTCACCCTGTGCGGCCTCGGCAATAAGGGACAATAGCAAGGGGGGATCAAGAGGACCAGGATGGAGGCAGAAAAGGGTAGCTGTGAATTCGACTTTTCACGCCTGGGACGCAAAAGCCCTAGTTGCAGAATGAAAGACCGACCCCACCACGATCACTACCGCTGCCGCCACCACCGTCACCACAGTCACGTTTGGACTGCCACCATGTTAATGCACACCAGGGCATCTGCCCGGGTAAACTGCCTGAGAAGGAAACATTTCTTTCGTCGTCACTGATAGGGGTTTTAAACATGTCGTGCATCCCCCCTCCGCACCAAAATGATGTGAGTTCAAGACCGACGGAAAACAGCGCGTCGCCTGCATCACGCGTGATCTCTTCCTGATCCCTCCGCCCTCCTCCCCGTAGTACATTCAATATCAGATGAAAGTAGCCGGTTTCATGACTCATCGTCCCGTATTTCATCCCAAAACCCCGAGGAAAACTGCAAGGGCGTGAGAGTCATCGCCACTGTGCCTGCGAGTCTTGTCGGCTGCATCGCCGCGGCGCCAGTCCACCAACTGGCATACCTGCAGTTAGTACCTCATACGTGACCTTGGCGTGACCAGTTAGCATACCATCGTCATTACTCAGACTAGTAAGACCGCCAGAAGAAAAAACAAAACAAGCACCAGTATTAGGTCGCCTTCTGTGACTGCAGGAGGGTTAAAATGTTGACAAAACGGTGTCATCCGGCACGAAGATTGATTTTTAGCAAACAGGATTCCCTGGGGTGTCCTTTGCTGGCCGTATCCGTCTATCTACCGTAGAGTTTCTCCCGAAAAAGGGAGCATTTATGCTCTTTCAAAAACACTTAAAATTCGCCCCCGTTTCTCCATTTCATCCCTCTCAGGCGCAACTGGAAACTGACCTCGATTCTTTTTATGTGTCCAGTCCTATCTCATGATACAATCCGGTTGATGCATATTCTTAACTTCTGTTTTAGGTGTTTATGCAGTCGGACCAGATAGATAACTCTTACTATAAGCCATCAAGCTATCCACTTTCCGCCCCCTGTTCGATACCATTGACGATCTTCATATCTACAGTTGTCATTGACATTTATTATTGGCGCGGAAACTTGTGGCGCTTAAGTATTTAACCCACATTATGTGGCATATCTCATAAAGCACCGGTCGAAATTCCGAAATGGGATTTCCCTTAAAAAGTTAAGTTTGTGCGGTCGCTTATGATGCAACATAATCCTAGGATATTTCGGTCACTGGCAGAAATCGCAATCACTAGAAATGGCTGTTTGAGTGGTGCATGGTTTGTCTTCTTTCAAATTTTCTGTTACGTAAAAGGTTTATTTTTCAGTTTAAAAAAAGTCTTTTCAGTTACTGAATAATTTTAAACCCGACCTGCCGTTGCATTTGTGTTCAGTGTTTCCAAATTACCCACCGCATTCTTTCTATTTACGGGAAATCATACTTCACTCTGTGATATTAAGAAAGTGCTATCTGGTGCTCATGGAACTTTGCAGTGGATATGGATCATGTTGTATGAATCATAGGGCAGACGGAATGCTATTCAGACAGACACCTCTGAACATCATAAAGTTTACAGTTCCAAACTCTCAAAGCCGGCGGAATCGGTTTCTTCCTGTAGAAAATTTAGAGCAAATGAGCACGTAAAAGATCTGTAGAGGCATCGAAAACCAATGGAATAGTGTTGTTATGACCCGAGAGAAGGTAGGACAGGAAGAGAAGCGGTTCGGAGGACAAGCGCTTTATTGGAAACTTGCGGACTCGAGGGGGGTTACAACTCGTAAGAAAGATGCCCTATTTATTGTGGTTCCTGTGCGTTCTAGAACATTCCGTCCAATGACGTGCCAGCCGTTGAGGGCGTTCTAGAATGTTCCTGTCCCGGTCGTGCTGGTCGCTGATTGGCCATCGCGTGCGCGATAGCCCCCCGTGCAAACGTCCGGAATGTTCGATCAGCCATTGATTGGGCCGCGCACGTGAGCAAAGCCACCATACCTGCTCGGCGCTGCAGTGCACGCCGGTCGTTCGTCTAACTTCACGCGTGTCTCACGCCGCCGGCTTGGTCATCTGTTCAGCGCCTTAGGCCGTGACTCTGCGCCGCTTGCACTCTCCATAACGAGTGTCATGTGTAAAATACCCAGAAACTTTAATGACGCTGATGTTGGTTCAGCCAGCGTGTCCCTGAAACATACAACGCGATAAGGAGTTTATTTCATCCCTCAATCATCATGTTTCTCTATGGACTACTAATTCAGAAACTATGAATTGCATTTTGTTAAGATTCGGACTACCTCGTCTAAAACTCGCATGTAAATTTATTTTAACTTGCTTTGATGGGACCCCGACGGGTCTTTAATAAAAATTATCTATCTAAAATTATCTATCTATCAACTGATACTGATACTGATACTGATAAATGCTCTGAACCAGCAGGTGGATCAGATCGAGATCCGGCAGACGTTATCAGGGATGCGCACCCAGAACAAATGTCGACATTGGGGTGTGCGGTACGACAAGGCGCAGGTTCACGCCGCGCCCATTGGGGTCCTAGCCGCCACCTTTTTTCTTGTTATGCAAAATCCTAATCAATGTACGTTGTGGACTAGGAGTGTGCTGGCACGCCTAGGTGCGGATTTTTGCCTTGCCCGCCACCTGCCCACCTCTCCCGCCTCCGTCTCCGATCCATCATGACATCACCATCCCACGGAGACTGGCGGGCCAGTGCCTGACACACGAATCTACACTCGTCGCATCCGCCACAATTGCCCTCATTGCATCTGCACATTCATGCATCGCATGGGCCAGTTAGGCCACATGCGCATTCACGAAACCCTGTGGTAGACAACCGCCGCCCAAACCACACCATCACATCTTCCTTCACCTGCAACACACAACATCCTCAACCACGAGCATCCAACTACCACCTCTCACGGAAGTGGAAAGTATGCTTCTCGGCTCCGTCTCCGTGAGGCTTCTCGGCTGCATGCGCAATCCGAGTCCGTGACTATCACGGTGCGTTAAGCGCCGTGACTTGAAAGACTGCTAACGGACGACCCAACTCAGTCCGCGTGTGCGTATGTGTGCAGTGGCGGACTGGCGGGATGAGAGCCAGGCTGAAGCGGCTCCATCTTAACGTGACCTACAGCACTCTCACGCACGTCAGATGTACGCCGCTCAACCCCCGTTGTGTGAAATCCTGGTGCTTGTGTTTGGGGGGCCAGGTCGGGCACGCGGTGGACACAGACAAGGTCACTAGACCATGTCAGCCACCGCGCACATTCCCGCACCTGTCAACTGACCGGCTTGGACAGTGGCTGGGGCCTGGGCATGGGAAGGGAGCGTGAAGTCGACGACTCCGCGCACTCTCCTCACTAAAAAAATCTGACACGCCCGAAGTTATCACGATGCGCTAAAAGTCGTGGCTTGGATGGTTGCCAACGGACGGGATAATTGGGACCTTGCAGTCGGCCCAGTGTGCGTGTGTGTGTGTGTGTGTTTGTGTGGAGTGGCGGGCTGAGAGTCAGGCTGTAATGGCTCCATCTTAATGTGGCCTTTATGGTACTCTCACTGCCAGGCGTGACGGCACGCCTAGGTGCGGCTCCAGTCGTACCAGCCCCGTGTTTTTTGTTGGTTAAAATCTTGGCCATTTGTTGTGTGGACTAGAGGTATGTGGAGTGGAGCGCCAAGGTGCGAGTTCGATCGTGCCATCCACCGGTGCCCTCCCCCGCCTCCAGTCTTGCCACGGTCTTGCGGCAGGTGTTGTGCAATTCTACATTCATTATAAACTAAATCTCGTGCAAGTCACCGTCCCTGTACTCACCTCGCTGTGGAGCACACAGTGGACATCGTCGGAATGAGTGAGAGACCAAAAAGCGCTATTGAATGCCTCGCTTCACCAACCAATCATACTTCAGTATCGCATTGTCATCTTACTACGGAAAATTAGGGCGGACATATTCCCTTAACTCGACTGTCAGTTATTTAATGGTTGTGGTCTGGAGTGAGAGAAAAACAGGTCTGACGACTCAAGGATGTCCTACACCCCTCCCACATCCTTACTACCAGCTTGCATAGTTGTGGGCGGGAGAAACATGCTCTGGGACTGCTTAACCACTCCCCTGGCTTGGGCGGATGTGAAGCAGTCACTTTAACAACATTCGCAACTGTACGGCAGAAAAAGTAAGGGGACGCGACGATATATTGCCGCTCAGAGTTAAGATACCGGACAAGGGCGTTGGCTGAACCTTTTAACGGCAATGTGTACCGCTCTTTGGAAGCTCACTCGCTGTCGGTGATTAATGTACGTCCTTATGAGAAGGGCAGCAAATTAAGAAGGAATTCTGAGTCGGAGGTGGGTGGTGAGAAAATTACTGCGTTTTTGACAGATTCTGCAATGCGACCGGGGAGGCTTATCGCTCCCAACCATGCAGTGGGTAGAAGCCAGTTATGTAACTGAGGATCCAAAAGTTCCCCCCCCCTTTTGGACCCGGTTTTGCCCGCCGATCTGGAAAATTCCCCATGGATGGAGCAATTTGGGTCATGTATTCCAAAAGGAATGGAGGTTGAATTTGAATACCGACAAACAAATCCTTTATAGTTGGGCACCACAGTTGGTAGAGTTAGGACTTACTTTTAGGAGCCCAGTTCTTTATTTAGAGGTTTCGCCCCAGTGAATGAAAGCCTGCATCCGAGTGGACCTTGCTTCACCTCCAGCCAACGGACTGGAAGAATTTGTTCGACGGACAGCGCCGAAGGGGAAGCTTAGAAAGATCCAGGACTTGCTTCACGAAAACGGATATCCTGACTGGTTTATTGCAGAGAATATTGTCAAGCTACCGGAACAACCCACCAAGCTGACTCTCGCAAAAGAAAACTCTGTTTCTCAAAGTCTCTATTCGAGGCGACACTGCGAGTGAACTCCTGGGAAAACGCCTTCATCAAGCTGTCTTACGGATTTTCCCAGCAGCAAGGGTTCGAATATTATTTTCTAATAAGCCTATTTTACACAGAGAAGGTCAGGATACATTGACAACTCAGACCACATCAATATGCATCTGCTCCTTCACTTGATCCTATGGGCATGACTGGCTGACGACGGCTAATAACCCAAGGAGTGGCCATTCCAGTCTCCCTTGTCTTTGTCGGTAATAACACTGTATGAAAATTGCGTTGAGATCGTCGACCTCACCTTATTCTCCCGCTCCCAGGCACCAGTCCAAGTCGGTCAGTTGACCGGTGCAGTGATGACGGAGCTAGATAGCCCGTCTGCGCGAGCCACACGCACGACCAACCCCCTCCCCCCTGCTCCCCCAAAAGCACACAGCAGGACTAAACACACAAGGGGGAGACGGCTGGCATCTCATATGCGTGTGTGCACTCTCTCACACATGCTGTCACCGCAGAACGTTGTCATTGATGGCATCCTACGAGTGAAATTAGAGTTTTTTTTTCTGAAAACTGAGCAGAACGGCGTGGAGGTTCTGTTACTGGCATCGCTGCCACCCAGACGTCTGCTGTGCATTCAAAGCATTTTCATCCTTTGAGCTGGGCGGTCTGGAGGGCAGTTATTTACAACCGCAGGACAGCCTCCTTTATCGCTATTCTGTCCTCTTGTCCTCTGCGAAGGTGATAGATACTCAAGTGACAGTCCGACTGTCGCTTTCAATGATGCCCACCGTATGTTCTACGACCTGGTGGGCTCAGCGACGGTGACTCATGCGTGATAGCCGACTTGGGCTACATCTGTCGCACTTTCTCCCCCTTCACTTGCCTGGACCTCGCGTTGGGACCTGTCGGGGCAAAGAGTCGAAAATACTGAAAAGAATCGGAAAGTTTGGAGGACAGATCATTACGTAGCATAATTTCAAAATATTTAAATCACGACAGGATGCTGTCTTTTGAATGAGCGTCTTTTCTGCGAAAATCACAGTCTTTAGGAACCGAGTGTGGACTGCATGCACTACCAAATTTTATAAGCGTCAGATAACACCTTCTTAATGTCACAGGATAATGCGCGGTTCTACTTAAATGGTAAATATACAACTTGTGGTTTGGAAAACCTAAGCGCAAGGACATTTTCTGGTCGGGTTTTAAATCATTCAAGAATCGAAAAGTCATTTCAAAGCAGGAAATGTGCTTTCTTTGAGGACAAAGCTTGCAGATATCGTAATATATTAATACGGTGACTCTATTATGCCTGTCTTATATAAAACATTTTTGGATTGGTGTGGACATCGAAAGTCAATGGATATAATGCATACAGAATAAGTAGTCATTTTTTAATGATTGTAGGTTTTGCAGGCGACCGAAAACACGCAATCAGAGGCCGACCTCTTGACGCGATAGATGTATTTTGGAAGTATGCTACATACAAATCAATATACCGACCTCACTTAGGTGATCCTTTGTAACGGAGATCATATGACAGCTTTCAGATAATGTTTCGTGGCGTAGTCACCTACAGCTGTTTGATGCTTCTAAGTTATCGGACATTAACTATAACTTATTTCGGTCGAGCTTTAAATACTACTCTTGTTGCTCTTCGTTAAGGACGAGGCAGCTGCATGACTGAAACCAACGATAACGGGACTCATCTGATATGTAATACCAACCATGTATGCTGGTGGGCAAATCAACAAATCGTTCTCGAGTATAATTGGACTTACACATTCTCTTAGAACGATAGTAACAGAAAACAGACCAAAAGCATGACCAGAAACAAAAATTCGACATACGTATATTCCACATTTGAACATGATTTAGATGCATAGAGATTTTCAGCATCAAAGAAGTTAGTTCGAAGGGGGTGGGAGATGTTAGACGAAACCTGGTTGACTTCACTTAGAATTCATTTAAAAATCGTCAAACGTACTTGATCATAATATTTAGGCATAAAAGAAATGAAACAAGGCGTATGCTTGTAAAATCAATTAGCTAGCGCGTCATTTAGGAATACTGGCAAATTATGAGTGTCCACTGGACAGATGTGGACGGTTAGAGACTTTTCGGGGTGGTGTGGTGGAGAACACGAAGGTTCCCAAATTAGAATTCAGGAAAGAAGGTTTCAGTTGGAGCAGCTTTTACTGGGAGAGGGAGAGAGAGAGAGTTTATTAGGCCCATCGCGCGTGTACGCATTTGGTCTGCGTTAGTTGTTCCCGTCTGTAGCCAGTCAACAAGGGACCAACGTTGATTAGCTTCGAGCTCTCGCGAGGATGGTGACATGTACTTCGCGTTCCCAGAAGAGACTCGACAGGGAGCATGAGGCGGACAGAAGGACGGCTTGACAAAGCGGCGATGATCAAGGGAGCCGCAGCACTCCCCGTCTAAACCGAATGCGACAACAGATAGCATCGAGGAGGAGCTCAGAAAAATCCAGGACTTCCTTCGCGAAAACGGGTATCCTGACACGTTTATTTCAAAGAACATTGCCGAACGACCGACCAAACCCGCCACATCCACCGTCGAAAAGAGAACTTTGTTCCTCAAAGTCCCTTTCCGAGGGCACGCTGCGAGTTTACTCCTAAGGAGACGCCTTGATCAAGCTGTCTCGTGAACCTTCCCAGCAGCAAGGGTTCAAATATCCTTCTCTACTAACCCTATTTTACGCGGAGAAGGTAAGGATAGGTCGCCACCGCAGACCACCTCAATGTGCATCTATTCCTTAACTTGCTCCTGTGGAGAAGGTTATATTGGTCGCACGAGTCGGCGCTTATCCAAGAGAATAGGGGAACACCTCCCGGTATGGCTGGGAAAAGGCGAAACGAGGAACATAAGCAGCGCCATTCTTGCGCATGAAGCTGATTTAGGCCATCGTGTGAACCCCGGCGAAGCTTTTCATGTGATTTATAAGGTCCTATTGAGCTACCCTAAGTCACTAGGCCAGTGCCTGTTAGCGACAGCAGAAGCGGCCCCCATTAGGTTGAGAAAACCAATCTTGTGCGCACAGAAGAACCACGCTCAGGCTCCGCGCCTACAGTGGTCGAAGGTCGACTAACGCTGCAACTCTCCGCGCCCTTCCGCTCCCACCCCGCCCCTGACACTGACTGCTATTCCCTCCCCCCCCTCTCCCACAAATTCTCACACCCCGCTTGTTTCAAGGAGAACCTTTATCGATTTCTCTTATCGCTGACATGTTTTACTTCTACCCCGTTCCCATATAACTCTACTGGCCCGATGAGAATTTACCGAAAGCTACGTAGGCTCGTCACCTCGTCTTCTGATTACAGCATGAAATATTGATTCCTTTATGCCTCGCAGTTCAGTCTAAATCTCTCGCAGACTGTTGCATAAGGACCAGTAATAGGGCAGATTAAACACCGATATAGACATGGTAGAACGGTAGGCTGGGTTCCGGTTGATTAGCCGTCACAACCAGGCATATTCTAACCAGTTGTTCCATGTTTTCCCTAGATCAGCGACCGATCCTTCCAGGGCAGATATGCATCCCACGTCTAACTGTGTAATGGCCTGCCGCGGGACTGATTGGTTGAGCAACTGTCACCGCATGGGAAACTTGAGGGTTTAAAGAAAAAAATCAATATTCCCTCGGTGGGCCATTGCGCACATGATCACGTTGTCGCGTCCCGACATCACGACCAAATGTCGGATAAAGAGAAAGGTGATACGCCTCCAGACGTAGAAAAGGACAATCACAGCACAGTTTCGTCGACGGCAGAACCATGCATTTTACAAGGAACCTTTACCTCGCAAAACATGCCCAAGTACTTCCCTCGTGAACACGAACTCACGAAATGGCTGATAAATCAAATGCGACGACGTCATGGATTGCACCACCTCGTTAATTTTGCTAATTCACAGCCCTTTATTTTGTCTGCCAATTTTGAGATTTTGGATCAACCGGATCAGTATCTTGATGCCAAAAATGGATCGATGACACCTGCCTATTCGAACAAAACTGTTCTCTACTTGACGCCCTTGGCGATTGCTGTCTACTTGGGTTACCGCTCTGTCATGCAGCTGCTTTTAGATGACTCGGGCACCCGGCTGAGTTCTCGTGCCCGCCAGAATGTCGACGTGAATGCCATTTGCTACGCCAAACGAACAAAACCACGAACCGGAGTGTTCGGTTCTGACGACTACTTCACTACCAGCGTCCCCATTCTGGCCATTCGTCGAGAATTCTACGCCGGCCTTGAGCTCCTAATAGACGCCAACTTTCATCCGCAGGTTAGACTCGCCTACACAGAACACATTGGCACCAGTGAACAAATCACCCACGATCTCATTGATGCCCTAGAGTATGCTCTGAAGCTGCTCATCACGCGACCGGGCCTAGATATAGCACGCGTGCTTCAGGTCTTCTCTTACTCACGTGACGCCTACGACATTATGGCTTACGATGTTTATACGGCGCAATGTGGAATGGAGAAACAGGAGATTTGGCACTCCCTGTTCCGCCGGTTCTGTCGAAAGGGTGTCAGTGCCGCCTACTCGAACTGCGGCATGCGTATAATCAGTGTGCTGCAGGTGATTGAGAGTAATGGCTTCTTTCGTCAAGAACACATGCCCCGAGGTCCCCTCACCTACGACATTGATGCCCAACGCGCGAAGGTGAGGAAGAACCAACCCACTCGGCGCGTGTTCACAAAGGACATTTACGCCCTACAGGCAGAGGAAGAGGAGGCGGCAGTAGCCGCGAAGTTGGCAATGGCTGCGGATCGTGACGCCTGTTTGGCTCTTCTCACCTTTTGGTTGAATCGTATGCGGAACCGATGCATGGCGAAGCAGGCCCAACGACTGACAACCCTTCTGCTCTCTGCTCTCCGGGACACGGACATGCTCGAGTACTTCCTCTTCCCGCCACAAGACGTGGATGTTCAAAATGTTCTCTGGCCTCCCTTCCTAGAACTTGAAGTGAATACAGCTCAGGCTGTGAGTACGCATTGGACCAGCTGTGCTGAAGAGATCAACACCTTCACGGAGGACCTGCTGTCACCCACGCCAGCGTTAGATCCTATTCAGATGCATGAACTACGCCAAGATCTCGCTGAGCTGGCATTTCCCGCTGGTCAGATAAGGGTTGACGCTATGCTGCCAAAACCCTTTACTGATGGCAGATCCGGAGACAGCGGAGATGTGGAGGAGATCGCGGAGACCTTAAGTAAGGTCATGCACCGAGAGGAACCAGCGGCGATGAGTGAAACTAAAGTCTCCGGCATGACAGCCAGACGTTCGTCTGCAGCCCTGCCGAAAAAATACCCAATCACGCGACTCTACCCCTCCACACCACGGCGGACTGAGAACTGTTCGAATGCCTACCTTGGAGGTCGAGGTGTCGACAGCCAGAATGCCAATCAAAATCACTGTAATGTGTGGTCCGACAAGCTGGTGACACTTTCACCAGCTAAAAAGGCCGAACAGTGCTGCACCGCCCTGGATCAAGGAGATGGTGAGTTGGAGAACGATCAGGTGTGCGAGGCTCCGATTGAAATCTCCGAGCATCCGGAGGAACATCACCAGTATGATCATCAGCAGCAGTTGCACCATGAGGTGAGACGACAGGTTATTTCGGACACCCGAAAACGCCAACCGTCTCGGCAGAGCGGACGGCCGGCAACGGTGCGGACAAGCTCAACAGCCAGGTTATCGACTAGCGTCCGTAGTCCTAGCGGCACCGTGCGGCGACAGTCGGCTCATCAGAAGTACTACCAGTGAGAAAACACTCATTTTGGAAATGTAGGGTAACTACAAGCCTGTAAATAGGGCACACGCCCAGCTTAATGAAAGAGTCAGCGTCCAGATGGGATTCAACAGGTTGGATCACACGAGGGAGAGATGGATGCTCCCCACCCCTGCTGCGCGCCTGTGTGCGCGTGCGGAAATGAGACATTAAATGGTTCTTATCAAGATCAGTCGCTGATGATTCTCTTCTTTGGATAAATCTCGCAGCTCAAGTGGTTAGAGCGTTGGCTGTACTAAAGCCCTCCCCTTACTGCGCGGGTTCGAATCCCACTGAGGCGCCGAGTTTTTCTCAGTTGGGTCAATATGAATTATTCAAAATCTGCGAAAGCATCTATGAATTGCGTAAGCCTGGTAATCATCTGGTGGATTCTAAGGGAATTACTTAGGAAATCCTGCCTGGACAGTCAACTTACTGTATCAAATTTGGTGGATTCCAGACGCTGCAGTAGGTTGGGCGGGTAACTTGACCCAAATGTGATTAAACTCGCGTCGTCCGGCGGGGCCTCGTAGCTCAGGTGGTTAGGGCGTTGGCTGTACAAAAGCCTTCCCCTTACTGCGTGGGTTCGAATCCCACCGAGACGCCGAGTTTTTCACAGTTGGGTCAATATGAAATCTAACAGAGCTCGAAGTGGCTCTCATGCATGGTTGCAGGGCTTGTGACATAAAGTAGTTGCGTCAGGTCGTTTTCCTCCTTCGAACACTGAAGTATATATGGTGCTTTACCGGTCCACGCTGTTCGGTCTTCCTCAGGGTCGCTTTTGCTTCCAGGACCGCCTTACCGTTGTTTGACCTCTCAAGTCTGTATTCTGTGAAAAAGAGGACTAGTAGTTTGTCAAAACTATAAGCGTGAGTCTATGTGATCCACTTACAGTGAGTGAAATGTTGGCTGAAATTCTGAAATGCGTTTTCGACTAGGAAGGATTACTTGGTCGCGGTTGTGATACTGATTATTGTAAAGCATTCTCTTATAACATTTCGGACTCGGCAGGATGTCGGCTTTTAAATGCATTTCTTTTCAATCTCCTGTAGAAAGCGTGCTCGCTAAAAAATGACTATTTAAGTAGCATGCATTTTCACCATTGATTTTTGATGGTCATGGAAATTCGAATATATTATATAGAACCCATAAATAAAAACATGCTTTCTTTTAGCCAATCAATAGAGAATCACGTCTTCTTTTTATTTTATACTTAGAGAAGAAGTAGAATTAGGTTTTAAAAAAGTTTCTAATTATGAGACTTTTTAAGACCGCGAAATGTACATTCACCTGGCCGTTTACCACTGCTCCTCATGAAATGTACAACATGGTCCGCATGCATTGCAAAATTTTATGAACTCTGTATGATATCTCTTTAATGGCATAGAAAAATATGTGATTTTCTTTACGCGGAACGCATGCACCTTGTAGAGTGAAATCACTAAGCGCTAATGCAACGAATGATCAGGCTCCAAATTATTCGGCAATTCGAAAACTTTTTTAAAACCTAATTATACTCCTTCCCTAAGTATAAAATATAATGAAGACGTGATTTTCTATTGATTGACTAAAAGAAAGCATATTTTGTTTATGGTTTCTATAAAATATATTTGAATTCCCAAGACCATCGAAAATCAATGGGAAAAATGCATGCTACTTAAGTAGTCATTTTTTTCCGAGCACGCTTTCTACAAGAGATTGAAAAGAAGTGCATTTAAAAGCCGACATCCTGCCAAGTTCGAAATGTTATAAGAGTATGCCACAAGATAAGCAGTATTACAACCGCGACCAAGTAACCCTTCCTACTCGAAAACGCATTTCAGAATTTCAGTTAACATTTCATGAGATAGATCACTCACTGTAGCAGCAAGAAAGTTCGTCGACGTAGGTTTCTCAAACATGCACGCCGATGCAGGCATCGTGACAGAATCCTGACCCAGGCCAATATGAATGTACATCCACGGTGGAAGGGAAGGTTGTGGCAAGGTTACACTCAACAGTTTAGTTGTCGCGAACTATCAGGACCACGACTGTCCGTGAACTTGTTCATAACCAAACAAACTGGCCCTCCATGCAACACGCCGCCCTCCTCCCGTACCTATCATGTTTCAATAGCAAAGTCGATTCAAGATGGAGGTGGGTGTGCGCTCAACGACTGACGAGGCCAAATCGTCATCGACACACGGGTTTGAACTGAGGTATTTCAGTCTTTTTCCGATGGTTGGAGCCGTAGGGAGGTCCCAGGTCACTACGACTATCAGGTCCAGTTTCGATTAGGAAAAGAAGAAGTGGGATGCCAGTTGGGAGGATGCTGGCATTGGTCGAGAACCAGACTTCAAGTAGTCGCAAGAGGCTCAGAGTTGCAACATGTGCTCGGCGTAGGACCGGCTTATCACGTTAGTTGACAGACCACAAAGCCACGGACTTTAGAGTGTCATAATAGTAACCGGTTCGAATCAATAAAACTGAGGATGAGGCTAGGGAGGGTGGCTAGAATTGCATGAAGCCACTGGCTTACCTGTGGCGTCACTGTGCGCTCCTTAAGCGGAACTTACTAGAGCCTTGCCCTCAGTCAGGAGGAGAGAATTTTGAGTCCAACGAATGACGCGATATAATAGAAGACGTTGTTGTGGATGTTCACTATCAATGAAGTGACCCTCCATGCCGGCCATATGTCCCTACAACGGGTCACACATGAGATGTGCCGCTCGAGTACGAGGGCAAGACTAGGGCACGGTAAGCGTTAACTGGCTGTACAGTAGGCGCATTTTACAAGAAATGCCGCGCATGGGAATGTGTTAGCACGCCTAGGCGCGGGTTCGCGCCGCGCCCGATGCCGAAATCAGGTGACCGACAAGTCGGACAATGGACTCGTGCATGAGGGAGGGATGAGTAAAGTCGACATTACGGAATCCGAGCCCAAGGCAGATCAGCCCATTCCACCCTCTTAACAATCTGGCGTGGTCCTAAACTTTGAAGAAGAAGAAGAAGAAGAAGAAGAAGAAGAAGGTGGGCTCACCGGAACAGGTTTATTAGGATGCTGACGTTTCGAAGAGCTTGGTCGGCTCTCCATTGTCAAAGCGTAAAATGCACTCAATCCACCAGAGATACCCTAAACTATTGCGACGCGCTGTAATTCATGCCTTGAAAAGCCGCCAACTGAGTGGATAACTGAGTCCTCTCTCGCGGCCTGCACCACCCAGGTGGGATCCGAGTCCTTATTATCATAAAACCCGATATACTGCACGGGGTAGTTCGCGTGTGGCACGCGTTGGCAGGGTGCCTAACCTTTTCAGTCATTGTGTCTCCGAGCCCACCTCCGGTCGTCTTGGCCCTCTCTTGCCACCGAAGCAGGTGGGTAGGTGGGGGAGGAGTGAGAAAGGTGCTGCGCAAGTCTACTCTCACTACAGACTAGGTCACGCGCAAGTCACCGGCAGTGAGCTTACTCTGTGAGGCGAGCGGCGGGCACTGTCGTTCGAGACTGCCGAATTGACCATACCTGCGCTCACTGTGTCATCGGGTCTGGTGTCCCCGTAGTTCTTTGCTAGACACTTTTCCACCCGACGGCAGTTCGACC
This sequence comes from Spirometra erinaceieuropaei, assembly GCA_902702965.1. Classification (NCBI taxonomy): domain Eukaryota; kingdom Metazoa; phylum Platyhelminthes; class Cestoda; order Diphyllobothriidea; family Diphyllobothriidae; genus Spirometra; species Spirometra erinaceieuropaei. The sequence goes on from CACRXP010000082.1 coordinate 1,081,363, forward strand.
ATCGATTTCGATGATGTCCATCGTGTGCCCCACAGACTGCATTGTGGAGCAGGGACGGTGACTTACGCAGGGGTTTATAATGCCAATAGACTTGCGTAGCATCTACCTACACTCTCTCCTCCTCCCCCGCCTGAGCCCGGCGTCAAGACCAAGTCAAGAAGACCGGAGACGAGGGAGGCCGCAGGTGGATGGCTCGGACGGATCCTCGCCTTGGCGCTCCACTCCGCACCCCCTGGTCCACGCACAAATGACCAGGATTTTGACCACAAAACAATGGGGTGATGGCAGTGGTTCAGTTTTGCGACGAATGCCGACAACAGGGTTCGTCAGCGCACCCCGCAAATGTTGGCATTTGTTATTGCGCACAGATAACGCCTGCCAGAGTCCGATGTGGCCCCCGTGTTGGTCCAGCGCATCTAACACGTGACCCGTTTGGAGGGCACACTTTTCCATCCACCACAATAGAGAAACCGCTAAGACTTGATAGGAAGCCGTAAGCGCTGCAGACTGCGTACCCGTTGGTTAACACTGCTATAGCACATTCACATCGGTTAGCGACCTATCGCTTTACTACTGGGAAACCAGTATCTGGAGCCGCGGCTAACATCCGTAAAGCTCGTTTTACTTGCCAAAGCTGCCTCCAGGCGGTAATTTAGCAATAAGATCAAGCGTCACTCATTATAAAATACTAGCGTGAAGTTTGTCGATCCCGGTACTGGGGGGCAACTACCATTTGTATGCTCGCTTGTGGCAAGTTAAAGTCGGAGGCTTGCATCATGTCATTGCCAGCCAGATGACGGCCTCTATTTAGCCCCTATTTCACGGTTTAGAGAACACAGAGTGGCACTGGTACTACGGTACATTCTCCTCCTACAAGTGCCTCTCACTGTTTGTTAAAATGGGCCTGGAGCTTTTGAGGCTGTTGTGAAGACCTGAAAGTCTTGGCTTGGAACGTTGCCGACTGACAGACTAATTAGGTCCTCCCTTTGAATGAGGATCACACCACAATGACCGCTTTTTTAATGCGGTCTTTGTAGCACATCTCACGTCTGTGAGGTCGGAGCATCGTGCGTGGCACAAATTAAGCGGCTGCTTAGCGTCATATCTGACATTTAGCTTAGTTTCATTGAAAGCCGATTTATCTTGGACAAACTACTAATGCACGGTAGTCGAAAAAATGTGTATGACTACGATCCTGCTCGGATCAGGCGCATAGTTTGCTCATTGTGAAATGCAAACACGTTTTCTATCTAACAAGACGCAATAGAGCTCGGGTCTGAAAAGATTGCCAACTGATGACATAACTCCGATCTCATTCGAAACAGAGAGCAGACTGCAATCGTCTCTTAATGAAACTTTTATGTGCAGGATGCATTTTGGAGGAGGGGAGAACTGATCGCTGTCATGCTGGTCGGTGATTCCCCCCCCCTTCTTGTCGTCGGGGCGCTCTGCTGGAATGATAACGATAACTGACCTCGTCTGCATTGTCCGCGTTTTTGTCCCAAACCCTCATATCTCGCTCAGATCCCCCGTTTGTGCCTGCCCATGCGCGTCTCGTCGGTGAGATAAATAAAACGGAGACCAGAATGACCATTTCGGGCTAATTAGCCGTCGTATCCAATCTTGAGGGTGAACCACTTGGGAATCTTTGTCAGTACTCCATTGTCGTCAAGTGACTGTCTCCTGGGCCTCTAGAGAGAGCCCCAAGGCACAACTGGATGAGCATGTCCCGTAACTTGATCGGTGAGCGCTACTTCATCATAAAATATATCAGAAACTGTATAGAACCCACCAAGGAGCCGAACACCTCGTTACCGCGACATGTAGCAGCAGCAGCAGCAGCAGCAGCAGCAGCAGCAGCAGCAGCAGCAGCAGCAGCAGCAGCAGCAGCAGCAGCAGCAGCAGCAGCAGCAGCAGCAGCAGCAGCAGCAGCAGCAGCAGAAACATCGGCGAATCACGTGGCTGGGCTTTTAGCCACGTGACCTAACTCATGAAATGTGTCGAAAGTAACGAATGATTGCCGATCACTCAAAAACCGGCACCACTTCATGAGTCCAATGTCTATGCTAATTAAGTACACGTTTGAAAGAATTAAAAACAGAAAATAAATATTCAAGACACTGTTGCGTTGTTTAGATATGTCAATTTTTTTTAGAAAAGCGCAATATCCCGAAAACGTCAGAAATGGCTCTAATTTAGAAAACTTCGTTTTTAGATGTATAGAATGTATTCTCATTCCGCAAATGCAGTAAATATGAAAGTATAAATAAAATAACGTCTAATAATAGTGCTTCAGTGAGTGTGGATCACTTTAGATTCGAACTCGGGATCTTTGGTCATGGAGTTTGACACTCTACAACCGAGCCCCGGGCCCGTTGTCCTGTCGGTTGAAATTGGGAACATCAAGGCACAACGGAACAAGCGCGTTCCGTAGCCTGATCAGTGAGCACCCATGTGCCATGACTGATATTCCCGATCAAAACCGACATGATAACGGGCCCGCGGCTCAATTGTAGAGTGTCAAACTCCATGACCAAAGATCCCGGGTTCGAATCTCAAGTGATCCACACTTGGGAGTAGGTATAACGGCTAATAAGCCAGAAGTGGCCATTCCGACCTCCCTTGTCTTTGCCGGTACTATTGTGCCTAGCAGTAGTTAGCTGCTCATGTCGTGGAAAAACTGAGGTACTGCAGAAATTACCCCTATAATAGGCTCCAGGAAATTAAAAATTCTTCATTGTTCATCCAAGTGAAAAATCCCATATTGGTATTCACTGCGTGAGACGATGAGATTATGAAAACTTCCGCTGCCCATCACAACTCACATGAACTCTCACCGTCTGGGTGTCGTTTGGAGGCGTAGACGGTCTTCCGTGCCAGGAAGGAGATCGTATACATCGCGTTCCCGTCTAACTCTGTCAGATCTCTTCTCGTTCTTGCGCCTTTCAATGTCCAATAATGGTATTTTAAATTCTTTTGTCGGCACCGGGCTTCTGAAACGAGGAGGTGCTGGCCAAACAGAAGAGAGAGAGGAATACGCTTTATTTCAGAGGGACCATTGCAAAAATGTTCAGCAAAAAGCCTCCATTAACAGTGAATAAAACTAGGAGCACAAAGCAGGCAACACCAGAAAATCACAAGTGAGATTGAACAGCTGAAAACTGCAACTGTCGACGTCGTGAAGAATCGTCGTCGAATGAGTTGCAAAATTGACATGAGGTTTTATTACCTTCAAAACTCTGCTGGCGTACTGTGCATTGACCTCATTATTGTAGTCCAGATAAGCAAAAAGGGGAAGAAATCAATATATAATGAATAAAATAAGCCAAGAAATGTGCATATAAAAAAAATCCCAGGTGAATGGAGAACAGGAAAAAATGGCGGCTCAATTTCAAAAGCCCACATCGTACAGTCCACATTCTTGCGGACCACGGCTCAATAAAAGAAGAAGGAGATGTGTTAAAGGTTTCGCGTTTAACAAACATCACCCAGCCCCTGTGTACAGTTTTCTATTTCCTGAAGGCCCTGGAAGGGATAACCTTACGACCTGACCTTGGAGGTTTGTGATGGCGTGCACGCGGTAATTGTTTGGTACTTTTCCGTTGGTTCAATAGTTTACGTTCGATTACATCAGCAAGGGGGTCAGTCAGCAGTGCAGAGAAAAGGAGCGTAGGGATGGTTGGAATGAGGACGCAGTCCCATTTGTCACAACAAAGGTCTCAAAAATCGATCCTTTGTCCTTTCATTGTCCCACCAGGCCGTCATTAAGCTGTCAGACTAGCAACATGAAGCTCTTGGGACCTCCACATCTCTCCATCGTGCCTCATTCTGGCCAGATATGGTTATGCAGCCGCACCTGAGTTAAAAAAAAACCCCAGCCGCCTGTGATACGGGACCGGTGGTAGTAGGGATTTTTACAGGTGGGGCCGGGGAACGCACAGGCGACGATGCCAAGCAGTTGTATGCAAAAGAAAACCTATTGGGAATGCACGGTTATACTTTGAGTGATTGAGAAGTAGAGTAAGTGGGCTAACTCATGAAATCTCAACAAAAACTCCGAAATGCGTTTCCGTTTCAAAAAGAGTAATTAAGTAGAGTTGTAAAAGCAATCATCATGCAGCATAATTCTATAGAAAGTCAATTACCCCAGGATATCGGCTTTCGAAAAAACGTCTTTTCGGCTGCATCAAAAGACTACACTGCGTAAAAAATGGCTACTTAAGTAGCATGCATTTTTTCATTGATTTTCGATGCCCTTAAAGATTCAATTACATTTCATATAACATATGCATAAAAGTAGTCATTCTTTTGCTGATTCAGTAAAAAATTACATCTTATTTCTATTTTTTTCCTCGAAGGAAGGGCATAATTCGGTTTTAAAAAGTTTCTAATTGTGAGATTGTTTAATACCGTGAAATAGCCGTTCATAAAATGTCATGTCTCCGCATTTACCAATGTGGCTTGTAAAGGTAACAATTTGGTTCGAATCCCCTGCTTAATTTTATGAACCCCATATGGTCTCCTCTTAATACGGTAGATAAATGTATGGTTTTCTGTACGCGGAAATTATACGGCTTGTAGTCTCGAAACCCTGAAAGCATCTGTGACGGCAGGGCCGGTTCAAAATTGTACGGGAAATGGGAAAGTTTTATAAAACCAAATTATACCCGTTCCTTCCAGTAAAAAAATTGAAAGAAGACGTAACTTTCTACTAAATCAGCAAGAGAATGAATATTTTTATGCATGTTTTCTACGACATATAACTGAATGTTTAAGGGCATCGAAAATCAATGAAAAATGCATGCTACTTAAGTAGTCATTTTTTACGCAGTGTGGTCTTCTGATGCAGCCGAAAAGACGTTTGTTCGAAGTAGTTTTTCTATTGATTGACTAAAAGAAAGTATATTTTTGTTTGTGGTTTCCATAAAATATATTTGAATTTCTAAGACCATCGAAAATCAATGGGAAAAATGCATGCTACTTAAGTAGTCAATGTTTACCGAGCGCGCTTTCTACAGGAGATTGAAAAGAAGTGCATTTAAAAGCCGACATCCTGTTGAGTCCACAATGTTATAAGAGTATGCTTTGAGATAATCAGTATCACAACCGCGACCAAGTAATCCTTCCTAATCGAAATCGCATTTCAAAATTTCAGCCAACATTTCATGAGATATGTCACGCACTGTAGTTGCCCTAACCCACTAACCTCTAACTCTAACCCCTAACCATAATCCCTAGCCCTAACCTCTAACAGCATTGCGTCCATCAGGTGCGACTGCATAAGCATATCTTGTCCTCAGTCCTCCTGGAAAATCTGTCGAAATGCGGACGACCATCCCTCATAACTCTACTATGGTTCGCTGGTAGGAGTCGGCCGCAATGGTAGTTTTCCGGAACAAGCACCCCTTCAGCATTTCTTTTGGCTGACAAAGAAAAAGCAAGTTTTATACCAAAGGGCAAAAAACTTGATTCGGATTTGTCCCCACCGCCAAAGTGACTCGTCAGAAAATTCTAGCAAACAGTCAGGAAAACCTCCTCTCAGACTCCACCACCGATTCAAGTACATTGCATTGAGTATGGCTTTGGCTGTGTCAACCGACAGCCTTGGCTTCACAATGCGCCGAGTAGCATCTATGCGACAAAAAGTCAGAGGTCGAGCAGTTGAAAGCCGGAACGGACTGTTGGGGAGAGAACCTTTGAACACTTTTCCGGACTACATTCGAACAAGGTCAAAGTTACTGTTCTAAAAGGAATAGGCAGTGTAAGTTGACAGTTGGATAACAGGTCACAAAACCTCGTAAGATAAGAATTCCCATGTTTTTATCTCCTCAAGGAGTCTAGTAGGGAAACGAGACTATTCGAAACCCAAAAGTGAGGTCAAGCCAAACAACCGAGGTTAGAAAAGTGTTTTGGTCTTGCAAACTAGAATCCCCTCTTGTAGCAAGATGTCTTAAAACGTTTGTGGTCTCCCGACCACAGAACGCCCAGTATATTCGGTTGTTAGATCAAACCAGGCTTGTGGTAGATTTGAAGATAAAGTCATTGCCGAGTTTTGAATAGGCATCGGCTGGACGGACTGTGATGACGTCCAGTCTATACGACTGTGAATGCCTACCACCCGATTTTTGCACCAAATTTACAGATTTATCTCGGTGAAAAGCGCATAGTTCTGCTTGGAGTTTCGGCTGTAGGAAAGAATCTTCATTTCGAGTAAACATGCATGGTTGCTGAAAGAGGCTGTTAAGACGTTTTTGACAGACTTTCTCTCTCTAGGAAAGTCTGAATCCACAGAGGGCCTGAGACGATCACCAATGTGCCTCTGGTGTTTAATAGTCCAGTAGCGGACACTGCATCTGAAGGAATTAAAATTCAACTGAACAAACCTGAAACAGTTTTACATTAGATGGCTCGAAGTTGAACAGTCATAGTCACGATCGCTGGGACAAGAGATTTATTAACCTGGCGTTTCGGATTCCTGCTGGAATCCATCATCAGAGACAAAAGCAGATACGGGCGGTTCATGCACAAGGGGCTGCAGTATTTATAGGATGCAGTCGCCACGCTATCGCATACCTATGAATATTCACGGCTCCCCCTGCCTTCATCAGGGATCGTTGCACTTAATGTGCTGACTATTTGATGGCCGACATTCGCGTCGTTGATTGCTGAAATCTCATTACGTGCGTTGAGTGTTGGTGTGATGACTGCTCGATCATCTGATCCACCAACCCTGAAGTTAGGAAAAGTGTTCACTTGTGCTCTTCCCGCGTGGCTAATTACTCCGCCTTGGCGAAGTCTCAGCACCGAGTATGGAATGGGAAGGTCGTTTCACTTGTTAATGGACTGGGGGTCAGTAAACCATGACTCGAGCAGATCACGGCTCACATGGTTCAGTTCAGTTTATTTGAGGGAAATATAGGTGTTGAACCTTTGAACTCCCTATTTGTTACAAGGAAACGAACTATATCAAAAATTGAAAGTGGAAACATCAAGCAGCTACAGAGGTTCTTCAGATTGGCAAAGTTTTCGAAGCCAGACAGATAAACGAATTGTTCCAAGAGTAAAAAACACTAACGTTACTAAGTGTGCTGTACAGTAGTCTGTCTTTGGATAGTTGGTGCTATCTCAGTTTCTGAGGGAGACGAATTAGATGCCAACACACATTCAACAGACATGGGAGAATTTCAGCCTCGTCGAATTTGAATGTGTGGCCGGATCTCGTCGAATGAGCCGCAAATCTTCGCTTCTATTGCCAGTCATAGCCACGTCCCTTCAAACTATGTCTGCATATGAGAAAGCAAGTTCGTCGGAAAAAGTCTCGTGATATTCAAAGAAAACCAATTGAGCATACCAAACTTATAGGACCGGCGGGGTGGGGGTGGCTTGAGCGTCCTCTGAGGTCAGAAGGCCTGTAGACATCCTTTTAATTGCTGTCGGGCACATGGATGACGGAGGATGCGGAATGTAGGGCGGCATCACGGAGGTTCTCCACATTCCTAAACAATCCGGCGTGCCTCAAAAAAGACCTAGGGACTGCGGTTATATGTGAGACAGCACAGTCCCACCTCCAAGCAACTGAGGCATCTGTCCAAGTCCCACCGGATGACCCGTCGCGCAGATAGGGTGTCTACCGATTCTCCACTAACGTATAGCACACAAGTACTGCCATAGTTTTAATTCTAAGTGTGGCCACAGTGGCAATAAACTATTATTTGCGGATTTTCTCTTCCGGCCAAACATATTCTTGGCACTAAAGTCTTACCCCGCTTGCGTTATGCCGTCCTGCGTGCCGCTGCTTGATTCTCGTGTTCTCATGTCCATTCTGTCGGTTTGAGTACTATCGCACATACTGCGGAATGACCTTAAGACACACTGCCTTCTTCCCGTTGGTTGTTCACCTTCAGTTGCTATTCTTTCCAATCTGGTGTAAGGCCGCATTTATTCCGCATACCGTTCTAATTAACCATGCTAATTTCTATACCCTTATTGCATTTTTCACCTTATTTAAATTAGGCTTTCACTTAAGCAGGAGCGTCAATTCCAGACAAACACTACCAGCGCCATTTACGCCTCCACTCATTTGCCGCACCCGTATAGCCCCTATTACCACCGGTCCCGTAAGACAGGCAGCTGGGAGTTTTCGGCACCAGGAGGGCTACCAACTACCATCTAACCGTTTTTACAAGTGGGACCAGGGAACGCGCAGGCGACGAGGTCAGGTAATTGTATGCAGAAGGAAAGCTATTGCGAATGTGCGGTTGTGCTTTGAGTGGTTGAGAAATAGTTGCCCTGAGCCCTAACTCAACCCCCTAACTTTAACTCTTAACACTTATGCCGACCCCCCCAACACTAACCCCTGACCCCTTACAGTGTTGTGTCCATCAGGTGCGGCCGCATAACCACATCTTACACGTAAGTGTGGCCAAAAGCGTACGCGCGACTGGAACTCTACACAGGCCTGCTTAGATTCCGAATGTCAACAGGCCAGCAAGTCGTAAAATAGTAACACAGAGTCTGCCAGAGTACTCCAGAAGGCTACTTTACCGTCACTATGAATTTTCCTCAAAACTTACTGCGTGAAATAGCTGTAAAGTGCGTGAAGCAGGAATGCTGGATTCAGCACTAATTTGTGTGTGAGCTGCTAAGGTGAAAGCCGTGAAGTCTGGGAAGTATCAACGAAAAGCCAAGGTATACTGGCATAACCACTTGGGGCGCCGTTATCGTCGCCAGACAGCCGGCAACCGACCCAAACTGGTGCTTCTAACCAGATTCATTCGATTACCGGTCGATCGAGGAACGCAAGTCCTGGTCGCGAGTCGGAAATGCCCATCCTCGTCGATTATACTTATTGATTATTGGTCATGCGCCATAATGCGACTACCCGGAAGCTTTCCAAAAGGGAATGCTTAGGAAAACAGGACAGATGTTATTCCACTTAAAAATCTGAGTAACTGCTGATGAATGACCACCGATTTCAATAGATCAAATTGGTAAGGGGCATGTATGTCAAATGAAGCTGTCAGCAGTTTCTAATTCATGAGACCACTGCACGCACCAAAACGTTCGGGTGCGTCACATCACGCGAATGTCGAATGGACTTTAGACACTATGGCTGTTGGCATTGGTTAAAGGGGGTACCTCGTCGTTGCAAAGCGGATTAGTAAGCGAACAGCATTCATCGTTTATCCAGGTGTTAAAGCCTCGACTGGCAGTAGAATCCGCCTTACGTACTGAAATTTAAACTGCCAGGATCCCACAGCTACCGGCAAGGACAACGGAGAATAGGATGACCATTGCTGACTTCCTAGCTGTCGTCAGCCGGCTATGTCCAACCCGGAAATCGGGAGGTTCGAACTCGGATTTTCTGGTCATTCTACGTTGTTGGGGAGAATGCTCTTAACCATTGAGCCACGGACTTGTTCTCCTGTCGGTTGCGATCGAGAATATTAATCATATTTGGAAGGGAGTTTCACCGTGTACCCTCGTCATCTTGCGCTCTCGTAGGCAATGACATAGCGACCATGAATGTCTGCTGAAGGGGGGTACCTGTAAGAACAAAGGAGATCGAGATAACCTTTTCTGGTTTATTGGGCGTCATAAGCCATCCATGCCCAACCACAGTCCAAAACAGTGGAGAAGTGAACTACATCGCAGACGGGTTCTACAGTCAGCATGACTGAAACACGCTGCTAGTTTTCGGACGTTGGGATATCCTCTGTGAAGATCACTCGATTTTCATAGTGGCGTCCCTATACCAACCATTGCTTTTGTCACCAAAAACTCAGTATAGCCTTGCAAACACTGCTTTTAGGTAGTTTCACAAGAGGAAATCAAGTGAGATAAGACCGAAGGACCTGGGTGAGCACGCAAGGGACCCCCTACATAAATCAACCGGCCGTCGGTGGCCCTGTAGACCCATAAAATGCGTTTTGCTCTAGCGTACTACAATACGCATGTAGACTTAGGCGACAGTTCGACCGTCGGTTTCGACGACGTCCACCCTCCCTGCTCCACAGCAAGGCGGAGCAGGGACGGTAACTTGTGCATGAGTTAGCTCATAGTGATAGTAGACTTGCACAGCATCTACCGCACCCTCTCTTCCCCACTTCCCTCCTGGACCCGGTGTCAGGACAGAGTCCAGAAGACCGGAGGTGGGGGGAGGGCGCAGGTGGCTGGCACGGCCGGATCCGCACCTAGGCGTGCCCCCACACTTCCTGGTCCACACAGTGAATGACCAGGATTTTTCGCCAACAAGAACAGCAACAACATTCCAACAGAGGCCGAAGGTGACCGGGCAGCCATGCCCACCACCTGTGTACCTTGTGGGAGCGCAGGCAGACAGGTGTCATAGATGAACGCCAAGTTACCTCCTCGTGGCTAACTTATTCCTTCTCATTTGACGGGTGTATATAGCCTGTGGACACTGATCGCCTAAGTCAAAGGATTGACCGCTTTATGTTTTACAACCTCATTGAGACAACCGCCCACGACAAGAGCATGCGCTTGACGGCCTCGTTCTGTTGAGAGTGCACACTGTCCATTTGCTTCAGGACTTGTTGACGCGGGCTTTCACGATACGACTATCCACAAACAGGGGTTGAATTGATTGATTTTGGTAGCATTCCCGGCCGAAACGTTCTGATAAATCTGATGGCCCAATTAATAATTTCTCGGGCCATAACATACTGATAATTCTGCCTCTGAATTGCAAAAACATGGCGTGGGTTGCAGGCATCCCATAAATGAGGATGCCTAACCATTGAGGTCAACATTTACAGAGAGCGTCTATGGCAGAAGCCTAAACCAGGAGTGGGACCCTGGCTACCACAAACTTCAGGCCCGGCGCGGAGTGGAAAGGGAAGATGGACGCCCGTTGGGAGGATGAATTCTGTACAGAAGAACTGGAGAAGGGCTCGAGGACAGTCAGCAGCAGGACGATGGCATGCCGCGCCGTGAGAGCGTGGAGTCAGGGAATGCGTTAAAGCGTCTTAAGCCAGGAAACACCTGACTCGGCCTTGAATCTGATTGGCTAGTTGGGAAGCCGAGTGGGCGAATGCCAGACAGCCCTAGTGTGCACTCGCGAGAGGCCCAGCTTTGCGACAGGCGTTCGCATTAGGGCCACTGCACGTCTCCTGAAGGGCGCCTTCCAATAGACATCGCGCGAGAAGAATTCCTCTCGCCTATTCTCATCACTGAGCCACAGCTCCCGCAGCAGAACAGCGCCGTAGGATCAAAAACAGTCTTTTTTTAGTATTCCGCTATGCTGTGGACAGCCCTGTTGAGAGTGGCACATTCCTGGCTAAAGGGCCGAACGCTCACATCGTACTGCCTTACACTTTTCCTCGCACAACACCATAAACACTTACGACGCCAGTTGAAGTACACTCCCTCCCCCAGTAAGTCGTGCGCGATGACTGCATCACAAATGTTTGTGTTACGCTCCGGACCGACTGACCTTGAACTTTGCGCGGCCCTGCGCCGGACACCAGCGGCAGCACGGGATCGCTGACGGAAATATACCCATACGTACCCGCCCGAGGCAGTGGTCTGGCATGCTGTTCCCATCAGGCCAGGGTATGAGAGGCTCTGTCTGGTTCTGGACCCATGAGTTTCAAGACTGACGCAGACTTGTCCTCACTAAAGACACTCAGACGCCAGCTTCGCACGTGCACCTATCCTCCGGATGCGGGCTGGTCCTAACTGATTCTTTATCCATTCCGTATATAATACAATCTTCCCACTACTAGCGACTGACTACTCCTCACAGTCGGGACCTGACCTGAAGGTCGTGGTTCAGTTCAGTTTATTGAGGGGAATAGGCGTGAGCCTACGACTACTAATACTGCTGCTAAGGGGAGGGGGGGGTAAGGTATGTTCAACAGACGCGCAGCCAGAGCCATGAGATGCCCGTGCGGACGACTGGCTCAGAGAAGACGGGTGGTGTGATTGCCATCACCAAAATGTATGTCAGCAGAGGGCGCGTTAAGTCGGACAGGCCTGCACGCAGACTCCCGATTGGAGAAGTAAATTCGGTGGCTTACCAAACTAAGGACAAACCGGTCCCAGGAAACACCCCTCTCCCTACCTCTCTTGCTGCCTTCCATTGACTCCTGGATCTACCACCATTTGCGGAAAAAATATGGATGCCATTTGGCTAAAAAACTCAAATTTAGGTGTGAGGTGGGGCACAAGGGCGGGATGTGAATTAAATATCGGCTTGGTAAGACACGGGAGTCAGTACCCCCCCCCCCACCCCCAACGTATGATGGGTGGTTTTGCGTCAAATTGTAGGATGGGGGGGGGGGGCTATTCCCGTGTCCTAGCCCCAAATGTAACCCCCCTAGAATTTAGCGCAAGGCAAGGGTGGACACAGAAGCTGTGCTGTCTCATGAAACGTTAAACGAAATTCGGAAATGTGTTTTTGATTCTAAAATACTACTTGAGTAGGTATGCACTATTCGTTATCGTACAGCACAATCCTACGACATTTCGGACGCGTCAGGATGCCGGCTTTTGAGCCTAAGTAGTAGGAACTTTTCAAACTAATTTTCGATGCCCTTATAAGCCAAAAAATATTTTGCAGAAAACGTGCATAAAATTGCTCATCCTCGAACCCATTTGTAAATGGAGTACTACTTGGTTCAAAAAACACTTGCAAACTATGATATTTTCCAAAACCGCCAAATATAAATTCATACAGCCTCGTTTCGGCACTTCGATCAATGCTGCTTATAAAGTGGACAACATATTCCACGTCCAGTATAAGACTTTACGAGCATATAAACGGAAGATTTTCCTTACAAGAAAAGCATACAGCGTCTGGGTTGCAATCCCTGAGTTGCAAAACTAAACATCTTGCAGCGTAATTCTACAATAAACCAGTTACCGCAGGATGCCGGCTTTTGAAAGAACTTCTTTCCGGCCACATGCAAAAATTACAATCTGGAAAAGGTGACTACACAAGTAGCATGTATTCTTATCATTAATTTTCGATGACCTGAAAAATTGAATCATATTTCATGGAAAACATGCATAAAAATATTCAT
>CACRXP010000082.1:1104254-1168463 GCA_902702965.1 Spirometra erinaceieuropaei
TCCGGTTGGACGCGCATCACCAGCTCATTGCGTCGGACTCCGCTACCGAAGATATCAATGGCAAGCTCCTTGAACTGGATGCGCACCTCTGCTTTGCGCTCATTGAGGGCTAACTCGTGAAAACAAAAAAGTGGAATGAAAATATGGTAAGGTGTGGGGGGAGGGGGGTTGCGGCAAGGATAAAGTATATGCGCGGGGTAAGAAAATGCAAACCTTTGTTTGACAATTGCATCGGCGTTTTGACAGTCCTGCTTTATTGGCAGACAATACAGTACAAACAATATTTCGAGTATTTTTTTTTACCACCTGACTGCTCTCCGTGCAAAACTTTTCATTCGAAAAATGAGCTTTCCTTTTACTAGAGAGTTGCATGTGGGGTGTGCATAACAATGAACCAGTGTAGATCCTAGCAGCACCGAGTTACCGGGTCAGTGAGTGTCATCCTGCGGACGAAGGGCCGACCGAAAACTCTACCGAATAACGCCTACTCTTAAGAATATTGCAGGTAGTTTTCTATAGTTTTTACGTACCCGGCGCATATACTTAGCCCTTACCGCAGTAGCAAATAAATACTTGATCGCAGACGCTTGACTCCCCCTGCCCCTTTCTCCCTCACTCCCAACAGAGAGGGGCCGTCTGCACGATTAACAACGAATCCATAGGATCGACTGTGACTAGCAGGTGATTGGAGATGCACGTTAGAGAGAAGACGGGCTTTCAGATTTCACCGCCGCCTTTGTCCACAGACACTATTCTAGGGCAAAAGCCTGGCTAATTATCTTCCATGGAATGAACTGGACGCGTTCTTAATCTGTGCTAATTGATGGCACTCTCAATATGACAGTGAGAGATCTGCGCTAGTGGCCCAACTCAACAACGAGGACATCGCAGAGGGTCAAAACCTTGATTGGCCAACTATAGTTACTACAACTTGTGGCGGTATTCGTCGTTTTGAAGAAGGAGACACGATCGCTGGGACAAGAGCTTTATTAGCCTGATGTTTCGGATCCCTGCTCGAACTCATCATCAGAGACAGAAGCAGATACGGGCGCTTCATGAACAAGGGGTTGCAGTACTTATAGGATGCGGTCGCCATGTTATCGCATACCTATGAACATTTACGGCACCCCCCCCCCCTCCCCTTCATCAGGGATCGTTGAACGTGGTGTGCTGACTGTTCGATGGTTGACATTCGTGTCGTTAATTGCTGCAATTTCATCACGTGCGTTGGATGTTGGTGTGATGATTGCTCGACCATCTGATCCACCGAATAATTCGACGAGATCCGGCCGCCCATTCGAATTCGACGAGGCAGAAATTCTCGCAAAAAGTGACAACCGCGTGAGCCGAGAGCTGCTTGAGTCATGGCTCAGTGGACCCCAGTCCATTAACAAGTGCAATAATCTTCCACTTCCATACTCAGTGCTGAGACTTCGCCTAGGCGAAGTAATTGGCCACGCGGGGAGCGCACAGGTAAACACTTTTCCCAACACCAGAGTTGGTGGATCAGATGGTCGAGCAATCATCACACCAACATCCAACGCACGTGATGAAACTGCAGCAATTAACGACGCAAATGTCGACCATCACACCACATGCAACGATCCCTGATGAAGGGGGAGCCGTGAATATTCACAGGTATGCGGTAGCATGGCGACTGCATCCTATAACTACTGCAGCCCCTTGTGCATGAACCACCCGTATCTGCTGTTGTCTCTGATGGATTCCAGCAGGAATCCGAAACGCCAGGTTAATAAATCTCTTGTCCCAGCGATCGCGTCTCCTTCTTCAAGACTGCTTCCTCGTCTCTTCGATTCTACTGGTATTCATCGTTACTGATTCAGTTGGCGCTAGGCTGCAGGTCTGCGCTTTCGCGAACGATTGCTTTGCGCTGTGAGATCGATCAGTAGCAGTTTTCTGGTCGAAAACCGCAGGGTCAGATATACCCAAAGTATGTCGGTCTGAGATCCTCAGTTGTCGGCCATCTTGCAGCGGACAACGATCAGAACTGGATTTGGACAGGGGTGACATGAATAACAGGCAAATTTACCTCTAGGTTGGCAAAAAGTATGATCGAACGGTGCAGAAAAGTGATTGCACTCCTGATCGAACACCTAGTTCTTCACTGCGGACGAGAGGGGTAGCTTCCGTGTGCATGACTTCGGTCGTACATATATATCACAACAGAAGGTCCCGCTTAGTCTTTATTTTATTTTTTTCCCGAAAGTGATGTCCGAATTTGGAGTAAATCCTTCGGAACAAAGCTTTTCAGGTCAGGTCTGAAAGCTAAGCCGAAACCCATCAGTTACTGTAAGATTACCGCGTGATAGTCTCAAACTGCCAGCCCCTCATAGCTACGTCATGCAGTTCTGCATAAGAGTGGTTAAAACGCTTGTCCGGAGTTTTGACTGGTACCTTGGCTGCAAAGTATGGAAAATTAGAGCATCCGAAAGAGCATCTATCGGAAGAAAACCTGGTTTGGACAATACACGAACTTCGCCAGTTTCGTACCCCTCCAATAAAAACGAAATCTGGTCCGATGTTTGGAACAAAGAGCTAGAAAAATTTGCCCAGCAGATAGCATCGAGGAGGAGCTCAGAAAAATCCAGGACTTCCTTCGCGAAAACGGGTATCCTGACAGGTTAATTGCAAAGAACATTGCCGAACGACCGATTAAACCCGCCACATCCACCGCCGAAAAGAGAACTTTGTTCCTCAAAGTCCCTTTCCAAGGGCACGCTGCGAGTGAACTCCTACGGAGGCGTCTTGATCAAGCTGTCTCGTGAACCTTCCCAGCAGCAACGGTTCAAATATCATTCTCTACTAACCCTATTTTACGCGGAGAAGGTAAGGATAGGTTGTCAGTTAAGACCGCCTCAATGTGCATCTACTCATTCACTTGCTCCTGTGTTGCGGGTTATATTGGTCGTACGGGTCGGCGCCTTTCCCAAAAGAATACGAGAGCACCTTCCCGCATGGCTGGCAAAAGGTGAAACTAGGAGGATAGACGGCGCCATCCATGCGCATGCAGTGGATTCAGGGCATCGTGTGGACCCCGCTGAAGCATTTTGTGTGATTCATAAGGTCCCCTCGTGCTACGCTAAGCTACTGGCCACCGTCTGTTAGCAACAGCAGAAGCGGCCGCCATCAGGTTACGAAAATCGACCCTTTGCGCCCAGAAGAACCTTGTTCAGGCTGCGCGCTTGCCGTGGTCAAAGGTTGACTAATCACATACAACTTTCTACACCCTTCCGCTCTTGCCCAGCCTGGAATTTAAAAACTTTTATCGATTTTTTTTCAATCACGGTACCCTGTCGCATATAACTGTACTGGCCCGACGAGAAGTTATCGAAAGCAACGTTCGCTCGCCATCAGTTCTTCTGAAAATTAGAGCACTCCGATGGGTCCACCAACCTCTGGGCTCATTGCCCAGGCAGTTTCGTAGAAACTCGGGAGACAGCTGTTGGAGGAGTAGAAACCCAAGTTTTGGACAAGCCACGTCAACGATACCTTCGTCATCACTGACCGGGATAAAATTAATTGTCACCAAGAACGACTGAAGTCCATGCTCGCCGATCTACGGTTCACGATGGAGGAGGTAGGGAAGAAGAGACACTTTCGTTTTTGGCTGTTCTTGTTTGGCGCTAACCGGACGGCGAACTGGCGACGTCAGTTTACAGATCGGCCAACACGACGCAAAGGTTAAGTTACAACGACAACCACCCACTGCAACGCAAACTAAGCTGTGCACACGTGCAATAGCGGCGGAAGAAGACTCATTGCAGCACGCCAGCCGCCAGACGGGAAATGAAGCTTCTCTGAGACCTCTTCAGAGCCCACGGTCATCAACGAGCGTCCGCTGGGAATAAAATGGGGCGGAACGAAAAGTGGGATCAACTGAAATCATGGCGGAGCATTCTGTATATGAAGGGGGTCTCCGAAGCCGGGGCTAGATCCCTCGCACTACTCGGGACAAGAGTTGCTCATTGGCCCGACTAAACAATCCACCGGCAAGCGATGCGGCCAAAAGACCCTGCCTATAGGCAGGGGAAGTTGGCCGGTGTCTACCGACTCCAGTCAAACTGTACTTGTACTTGATATGGCTGTGACCATCCCTGATCTAGCCAGCCTCGATGATGTCACGAACTGCACCTCTCCACGCGTGACGATCCGCGGCAGCAAATCTGGACAGCTCAACCCATTCCCTTCGCCAACGACGTAGACCAAATACCGAAGGTCCAAGAACCACCTCCATGTCTTGACGAACTGTGCAAGCCAGGTTTTGAACTGGGCCCCTCTTCGACGTCTCCAATGGGGCAACGGTGCCGGATCGAGGGCAGTAACACTGAGCTCCGGATGTGGAAGACGAAGGACATGCCCGAACCACCTCAGTCGTCTTTCTTGGATGACCTGAGTTATCCTTGCAATGTTGTCGCAGCGAGCGCGGACTGTCTCATTTGAGACGAAGTCGGTGAACTTCACTCGAAGGATGGTCCTCAAGCAGTGGTTTTAAAATACCTCCAGTTTTCGCTCGTCTTCCACGCGCAAAGTTCAACATTCACAACCGTAGAGAAGGACAGACCGGACGGATGAACGGTACACGCGAATCTTAGTGGCGATGGGGAGGTCACGTCGGATCCATAGGCATTTTTGAAGGCTTGAGAAAACTTAGCGGGCAGCATCGACTCGGGCGACAATGTCGTCCTTATTCTGTCCATTAGGCAGGAGCCTCGCCCCGAGGTATTTCAAACTGTCAACTTCTTCAAGTTGAAAGCCACCAATCCCGAGGGATGCCTTCTCCTGGTCAGGGATGCAGCTTGAAAACGCTTTAGTCTTCCCAGCGTTTATGGATAAACCGACCGATTTAGCGACGTCGTTCAGCCGTGACACCATAGACAGCAGATCACTAAAACTTGAAGCAAGTTAGGCGATATCATCAGCATAGTCGAGATCAGTCAGTCGGTGTCCGGGTGCAAACTCAACGCCGTCACCTTCGTGTTGAGTTTGCACCCGGACAACTGTTGAATGTGCAACTACGCTGGAATGAGCGGCCGACGTCGCAAACGCGAATGTACGAGCATCAGTTGACCGTGCGAGGGTTGGGCCCAATTTCGAAGGTAGAAATCCATGCTACGCAGATGCGACACAACTCAAACATTGACGCCCTTGAGATTGTCGGTTGAGACAATGATTAAATTTCAAGGTGCTAGAAGTCTGGATGTCCATTGACTGATCAGTCAACCGCCACAATAATTTGCCTCCCCCCTATCTGGTTTTACGAACCTTCGTGACAGGCGATGGTCACAGTGTGAACCAGTCGGGGTCGCCAATAATCTCCGCAGTCAACGGTCGCAGAGGCCACGCAGGTCGCGGTGAAATGCGACTCGGGTGCAGCCACACAGGCGACATTGGCGGGCTACACATTAAGCAAGGTGCGCTATAGAAGATGAGCTGTGCGTATGACTTTCCAATCTCTAAGTAAAGAAGATTCGAGCACCGGAACACTTTTTTTATTGTCCTGAGCTTACAGACTTGTACAGGAGTCCATCTTCAGACGTAGTAGCAGCAACAGAACAAGCGACAGTTATAAGGCATGTAGGCCAATCATCGGCCGACGGCGCAAGACTGGAGATGACTACGCAGGGCTCTCTACGCCGGCGCCAGATCAATAAATCGATTTACCGAGTTCTCATCCGAGGCCCAGGCTTCAATCAATTCTCGGCCTGTTTTGTTCCCGGCGTGGGCGACTATTTTGGTGGCTGCGAAGTTAAACTCGTGATCCATTTCGTAGGTGTGGGTGGCCACTTGCGATAATGCGTCGCCTCGTCGCACAGCCAGCTTATGCTCGTGTATGCGCGATTCGAGCATGCGCCCAATCTGCCCTGTGTAGTTACAAGGACAATTTTGACACGGAATGCGATGCACTATTCCAGACTGCTCTTCAGTCTGTAACCGGTCTTTGATTTTCATGACCCTAACGTGCATGGTGGCTCTGGGGCGTTGTGCAGTTCCAACACCTAGCTCCGCAGCAATGCGCTCGGTCGCTTCTGAAACGCCCTTGATGTATTGCAGAGAATGCCATATCGTCGGTGGTGTTGATGTTCGAGTTCTCTGGTGGCGACCGCGTAGGCAGCGACTTATGAATGCCCTCGGCCTCTGAATATGGGCAGGCGAAATAACTACTCGAAACGTCAGACTATCATTCAACCTCTTGCCGTGAACGCCCCTCCCGCGGTTTCACTACGACTGATACTAATCATAACGGAGAGATCGATGTGCAAGTCGCGTTCACTGTTCTCAGATTCTGCACTCTCTTACGACTGTTGATCACTCGTGACTCGCAATATTCGCTAGCGATAATCTGTGAAAGAATGCATTGCGAATAGACATTCCCGGATGGCTTTTTCATGTTATGTAAACCAAGCTTCCTTACGTCTGCATTTTATATAGCAGTGTAATTCATATTGACCCAACTGTGAACACTCGGCGCCTCGATGGGATTCGAACCACGCATATGCTTTGCCCAAAATTTGGTTAGAAGTCTTAATCTGCGGAAGGACTCACTCCTGACCTACACAGTCAAAGTGTACATGTTTCGACATTCTTATTGTTAAGATAGTCAAGAATATCAAAATACATACAGTAAGTGACCTATCTCATGAAATGATGGCTGAAATTCTGAAATGCGTTCTCGATTAGGAAGGATTACTTGGTCGCGGTTGTAATACTGACTATCTTGCGGCATACTCTTATAACATTTCGGAGTCGGCAGGATGTCGGCTTTAAAATGCACTTCTTTTCAATCTCCTGTAGAAAGCGTGCACGGTAGAAAAATAACTACTTAAGTAGCATGCATTTTCCCATTGATTTTCGATGGTCTTGCAAATTCTAACATATTTTATAGAAACCATGACAAAAATATGCTTTCCTTTAGTCAATCAATAGAGAATCACGTCTTCTTTATATTTTATACTTAAGGAAGAATTATAATTAGGTTTTAAAAAAGTTTCTAATTATGAGACTTTTTTAAGGCCGCGAAATGTCAATTCACATAGCATCGTACCTGGCTATTTACCACTGCTCCTCATGAAATGAACAACATGGTTCGCATCCATTGCAAAATTTTATCGACTCTGTATGATATCTCTTTAATGGCATAGAAAATTCGTGATTTTCTTTACGCGGAACGCATGCACCTTGCAGACTGAAATTACTAAGCGCTAATGCAACGAATGATCAGGCTCCAAATTATTCGCCAATTGGAAAACTTTTTTAAAACCGAATTATACTCCTTCCTTAAGTATAAAATATAAAGAAGACGTGATTCTCTATTGATTTACTAAAAGAAAGCATATTTTTATTCATGGTTTCTATATAATATATTTGAATTTGCAAGACCATCGAAAACCAATGAGAAAAATGCATGCTACTTAAGTAGTCATTTTTCACCGAGTACGCTTCCTACAGGAGATTGAAAAGAAGTGCATTTAAAAGCCGACATCCTGCCGAGTCCGAACTGTTATAAGAGTATGCCGCAAGATAGTCAGTATTACAACCGCGACCAAGTAATCCTTCCTAATCAAGAACGCATTTCAGAATTTCAGTCAACATTTCATGAGATAGGTCACTCACTGTAGGTATTTTGGCAGATTTTGAATAATTTATATTGACCAACTGTGAAAAACTCGGCGCCTCGGTGGGATTCGAACCCACGCAGTAGGGGGAAGGCTTTAGTACAGCCCACGTTCAAACCACCTTGAGCTACGAAGCCCCGCCGGACGACCCGAGTTTAATCACTTTTGCGTCAAGTTACCCGCCCAACCTACTGCGACGTCTAGAATTCATTAAATCTGATACGGTATGCAGGATTTCCTAAGTAATCTACCTAGAATCCACCAGATGATTACCAGACTCACATAATTCATAGATGTTTTCGCAGATTTTGAATAATTCATACTGACCCAACTGAGAAAAACTCGACGCGTGTCTAATCACATCTATGAATTACGGGAGACTGGTAGTCATCTGGTGGATTCTAGATGAATTACTTAGGAAATCCTGTTTGGACAGCCAACTTACTGTATCAGATTTGGTGAATTCCAGACGTTGCAGTAGGTTGGGCGGGTAACTTGACCCAAATGTAATTAAACTCGCGTCGTCCGGCGAGGCCTCGTGGCTCAATTGGTTAGAGCGTTTCCTTTCCCTTACTTCGTGCGTTCGAATACCGCCGAGGAGTCGAGTTTTTCACAGTTGGGTCAATAGGAATTATTCAAAATCTACCAAAACATCTATGAAACAGTGTAATCGATAAATGCATAAATTTAACCACGGGAATCATTTGAGTCGAGCGTCCGACCACTTTAGTTAGGCGTTATGCACGGCACAACGGCTCACATTTTCGATAGGAAAATGATCTGGCTTTAAATCTCACACCTACCCATCATGGGATTAGAATATGCCGGCTGATAACAGCAGCTTAATCCCTAAGGTGAGGCATACAATTTCTCGATTATTGATTGTCCGTTGCTGTGCGATCGCCTGTGGAGGCTCCTGACCCGGACACCATTTTTTGCGTCTCTGGGCTTTGGAACTCTTCGGAGATGACAATAGAAACAGCTCAGAAGAACAGCAGTTTAATTCCATCTGACAACAGCAGTTTTCAGGCAGCGCTAGTTCACACACTCCACCTTAATCCACCTTTCGTTGTCCTGTCGTTTGCGGTCGGAAACATACAATGGGAGAGGGCACTCACCGATGGTGTTACAGAAGTCACTCGCAACCGACAGAACCCAGCCCGCGGCTTGGTGGTTAGAGGCGTTGGCTATGGCTGGCTGACGATGGCTAATAAGCCATAAAAAGCCATTCCAGCCACCTTTGTCTTCGTCGGTGATACCATATTGCCTTTATCATGCGCCGCGGTGCGGCTGCTGGTTGGGCTCGAGAGAGAGTCCAGAAGGCACAACGGAACGACAGAGTTCCGTAGGAACGATCAGTGAGCGCCCCCTACCACTGTATATTCCCGATCGAAAACCGAGAGGGCACCGGGCTCATGGCCCAGTGGTTAGAGGAGTGGACTTCTAACTAAAAGGTCGCGGGATCAAGCCCCAAGTGTGGCACATCTCGGGGTTGTGTATGACTGACTAACGACGTCCAATAGGCCAGCATTGGCCTTCTAGCCTCCCTTGTATTTCTCGGCAATGCTACACATTCTACTTCAATCAACATTCTCCTAGTCCTTGTGAATTTAAACCCCGCTGAAGCTCCTGACGCATCAATCAGCACAAGTGATAAGTTGCTTGAAGTATTTATAGGCTCAGGAAGAGAGACAGGCTACCTGACCTCTGTCACCACAAATGCGATTGGTTGGACAGCGGGTAACGACGTACCTTTTCCGGCGCGGAGAATGAAGGGAACACCTTTCCACCGTTCGTTGGGAATGTAGAGGACGGCGCAAGCGTAGGTTGGCGTGATGGAGTCTGGTATTGCACAGAAAAAAAGTAGGTGAGAAGCCGTTTCTGGCACAAACTCGACAGAAGTAACATCTCCGGGATTTAATTCTGCACTGCACTTTTGGATGATTTAGCACCGCATTGCTCAAGCACCCGAGCCCGCAGCTGATTGGCCAGTCGCCACTTTACAGGGTCAACAAGCCTCGATGGAATCTAGGTTGCTAGCAGGTCAGCAGTGGAGGCTAGCAACGCCTCTGTAGAAAAAAGGCGTCTGTCTTAAACGCCTTGGGCAGCCCAATCAGCACGAGCTAGGCATGATATATCATGCCTGTGAGATTGGTAATTCAGAAGAGGTCATCGCAGCCGGGCAATCCGTCTAAAGGTCCAGACTATCCAGCCAGTTAGCAGAGGGTTTGCGATATTTACAGGCGTAGTAACTGACCACGATTTGATTGCGATTACGGGAGGTCACGGAGGATCGACCTCACTCGCGCGGCGACACGGAAAGTCCTCCGGTTCCTCCCCCGTCTCCCTATTCGAACCGCACTTCGGGACACGTGACCTCACGAGAACAGCCATTGCCGTAACTTCTTCAACCAGAAACACACGAAAATCATCTCAATCATCGCTGTAAAGAGACGTTTAAAAGAAATGACCAGGCTTCCTCTTGAAGAAGATGGGCTTTCCGGAACAGGTTTATTTAAATGCTCTCTTTTGATCTCCAGAGAGCTACCATCTTAGGCCGGGGGCAACACAAAAGCAGAACGGCCAACTTTCGAGGCGTGGTTCTCCGATGCCCACTCCATCAACAGGCATCTGGACCTTCCTGCAGCTTACAAAGTCCTACCGTCATCACAATCGTAGAGCTCAGGACCAAACAACCACACCGGACTTAAGAAGGCCATATGGAGACAGCCCGACGGCGAGTTTACTCGGTGAAGAAGACCAAGAACCGCCAGACCGACCACCCGACACTGGTTCAATCACCTCCCCCCGACGGAGTGGTGAGTCACAATGCACGCAGGCAAAATGCCCGTCAACCATCCCTCGAGAGGCCAAAGCAGAGAGAGGAAAATCTATCAGCACGAGGTCGACAAATGTGACATGACATTTGGGATTTCTGGTCGATTAAGTGCATTTTACGCTTTGACAATAGAGAGCCGACCAAGCTCATTGAAACGTCAGCATTTAAAGAAACTTGTTCCGATGAGCCCATCTTCTTCATATAATCAACCCGGATCTCTCAACTTTGCCAATCTGAATAGACTCCCTTTTGGAAAACGTTATGCAACATCGGATAGTCGACTGGTCGACGCAGGCATCAAACATACTCTCGGAGAAAATTGAACGTACGGATGAGTAGGACCTGCCTTGTAACCCTATTTGCGCATATCCTGTCCTAGTTATTCACTAATGTACCTCTGAAAAGGACGATTAACAACTCACACACCTACGGAATTTCTGCGTTCCCCAAAGCATTATTACTCCTTAGTAGTTTGATTCCAATTTCACTATATTTAGAGTTGTGAAAATTCCCATAGCAATATTCAGAGGACGAGGTGGCGAGCAAACGCCGCTTTCGATAATTTCTCTTCACAGGCCGGTAAAGCTATATGGGAACGGGGTACAGTTAGTAAAAAAATCGATAGTTAGCTGTAAAAAAACACAGGCTAGGCAAGAGCGAAAAGGCGCAGAAAGTTTTATGTGGTTAGTCGGCCTTTGACCGCGGTAAGCGCGGAGCCTGAACGAGGTTCGTCTGGGCGCAGAGTCGATTTTCGTAACCTGATGGCGGCCGCTTCTGCTATTGCTAACAATTTTGTTTTTGACCAGAGTGACTGCGTTTCAACTATTCGTTGTTGAGTGGTCCGTCTCTGCGTTGTTAAAGATGTCCCGCGGGTTAATGCGTTTCGCTACCTACTGAAGAACGTCCGGCATGCAGACATTAATAAGGTTGATGGAAAAAAGGTGAGACAGGGAGTGTCAAATACCTTTGGAGACCGTAGGATCATCGAGGTAGCCCTGCCGGGAGTCCTCTGTGGCCCCCTTGGGATCACCGACGTACTGACCGACAACCAGATCGGCAAGGGTAAGCGGTTTGATATACCGAAGAACCTTGACCTTTTGAAAGAATGAAAGACGGGGTTTAATGATGCCCTATGAGTGCCATCATAAGTAATTATAACGTGCTCCAGCTTACTAAAATCGCTAACTAATTGCCTGCTCTTACAGTGGGTGGGCTAATTCATGAAAGTCAAGCGAAATTTCGAAATGCGTTTTCGTTTCGAAAAGATTACTTAAGTAGGGTTGTAAAACTAATCACCATGCAGCATAATTCTATAATAATTCAGTTATCTCAGGATGTCGGCTTCCGAATGAACTTCTTTTCGACTGCATGCAGAAACTATATTTTGTAAAAACTTACTACTTACGTTCCCGTTTATTTTTGATGCCCTTAAACATTCAATTATATTTAATGGAAAACATGCATAAAAATATTCATTCTTTTTGTTCATTCGGTAGAAACTTACGTCTTCTTCCAATGTTACCATCGAAGGAAGGGTATAATTCGGTTTTCAGATTTTTTTCCGATTCCTGTATAATTTTGAACCCGCTCTGCCGTCACGCTTGCATTCAGGGTTTCAAAACTACAAACAATGTATTTTCCACGTACGGAAAACCACATACTTCTCTACGGTAATAAGAGGGGACCATATAGGGCTCATAAAATGTAATAGTGGAGTTGATCCATATTTTTAACTTTACAAGCTACATTGGTAAATGCAGAGATATGACGATTTATGAACGACCATTTCACGGTATTTAAAAGTCCCACAATTAAAAACTTTGTTAAAACCGAATTATGTCCCTCCTTCGTGTATAAAACTAGAAGACGTAATTTTCTAGCGAATGAGCAAAGGAATGAATATTTTTATGCATTTTTTCCATGAAATATAATTGGATAGTTAGGGGCACCGAAAATCCATGAGGAAAGTGCATTCTTCGTGAGTAGTCATTTCTTGCGGAGTATAGTTTTTGCATGCAGCCGGAAGGAAGTTCGTTCGAAAGCCGGCATCCTGAAGTAACTGATTATAGAATTATACTGCATGAAGATTATTTTTACAACCCTACCTAATTGATCTTTTCGAAACAAAAACGCATTTCGGAATTTCGCTCGACATTTCATGAGTTAGCCCACCTACTGTACTCTATGTACGTGAGTGTCCCGATCAAATGGATATGGCCGCAGCCCAGTATTTGCCCAAGATTCCGGCAATTTGGTCTGCAGTCAACCCCAGAGACTAAGGGGCTAAGTGAAGAAGAAGAGTCGAGCGCCGGAACACTTTGTTTATTGTCCTGAGCTTTCAGACTCGTACAGGAGTCCACTGTTAGAGGTAGTAGCAGCAACAGAACAAACGACAGCTATAAGGTATGTAGGTCAATCATCGATCGACGTCGCAAGACTGGAGGTGACTACGCAGGACTTTGTACGCCGACACCAGATCGATAAATCGATTGACTGACTTCTCATCCGAGGCCCAGGCTTCAACCAATTTCCGGTCTGTCTTGTTTCCAGCGGCTAGATAATCGCTACGCGCTTAAAAACGCATCCGAGACTGGTAGCCCTCCTCGTTGTGTGAACCATTTTGTTGGCAGTTAGATAAGGAGAAGATAAATTCTACAGTGCATTGAACAGTCAATGGCAACCCGACAACTACAAATGATGCCGGCCAGGGGGGTCCACTGTCGTCTGGGTACGGTTGGTTGGGTTCATCCGCACACGCCGGCAGACCGATCACTGAAGTGCCACAGTAGGTTGTGATCCGCGTATTACGAAACTCGAGTACACCGATTACGTCCAAGCTTTCACTCATTTCATTGGCAGTAAAGCAGCATGATGCGTGAGCAGGGTAAGTTGAAGCGAAGACAGTCGAAGTGGACATGAAGACGAATTTTCCCCCACAAACAGTGTGATCGCAACGTATTTCGCGTTTGGAGGCCAGATCATAATCACCTGCATCGAGCTACAATGCGTGACCGATCTCATGAAATGTTGGCCAAAATTCCGGAATGTGTTTCCGATTGGGAAGGACTACTTAAGTAAGGCTGTTACACTGATTATCATGCAGCATAACCCTCAAACATTTCAGACTCGCCAGGACGTCGGCTTTTGAATGCACTTCTTTTTGACCTTATGAGGAAATCACAGTAGGCAAAAATGACTACTTAATTATCATGCACTATTCCTATTGATTTTCGGTGGTCTTATAAATTCAAATATATTTCACAGAGAACATGCCCAAAATGTGTTTCCTTTTGCTCATTTGGTAGGAAATCACGTTGTCTCCATATTGTAGGCCCGAAGAGAGTGTATACTTGGGTTTTGAAAAAGTTTCCCAATTCCCGATTAATCTCCAGCCTGATCTGCCATTGCATCAGCGTTTAGCACTTTCAGTCTACAAGTTGCATGCTTTCCGCGTAAGGAAAATCATATATTCCTCTATACCTTTAAGCAGATATCACATGCAGTTCATGAAATTTTGCAATGGATCCGGACTGTGTTGTACATTTCATGAGGAGCATTAGTAAACAGACATGTGCGGTCTTGCATGCATGGACATCGCACGGTCTTAAAAATCTCATAGTTATAAACTTTTTAAAACCTAAGTACACACGCTCTTCGGGCCTAAAATATGGAGGCAACGTGATTTCCTACAAAATGAGCAAAAAAGCATATTTTGTGCATTTTCTCTATAAAATATATTTGAATTTATAAGACCATCGAAAATCAGTAGGAAAAATGCATTTTACATAAGAAGTCATTATTTACCGAGTGTGGTTTCTGCAGGTCTAAAAGAAGTGCATTCAAAAGCCGAAATCCAGGCGAGTCCGAAATGTTATAGGGTTATACTTCATGATAATCAGTATAACAGCCCCACTTAAGTAATCCTTCCTAATCGGAAATGCATTCTAGAATTTTGGCCAACATTTCATGAGATCGGTCACGCACCTTAGGGGCAGTTACTATCGGAACAGCTGCATTTTTGCGGAACAAGAACCTTGAACGACAATAAGAATGACCAAGTCTAACTGCGAGAGAGAGAGAGAGAGAGAGAGAGAGAGAGAGAGAGAGAGAGGGAGGGAGAGGGAGAGAGAGGAATTCGCTTTATTTTGAAATCGTAAGTTCAAAATTCTCAGCAAAAAATTAGCTCCATTCACTGTGGGCAGTAAATAAGAGATTAATCAAGAGTCAAAGAAACGATTATTATGGGGATAGTTAAAGTCTTAGCTTCTGTATTTCTGTCTCTTCGCACGTAAGATAGCGCGCTAGGAATGGCAATACCGAAGCTCGATAAGCCGATGTGCGACAGGATATAAGTCGGAAGCTGCGGCGCATCGGGCGGGAAGACTTCGCAGACATAAGATCGAAATGTAAGGGTCTGTACTGGTCTGTACATATAACACAGCTTTAAAAGCTGACGAAAATGGTCAGACAAACAATTCACCTGTATCAGTATCAGTCAAACTAGTCGGAAATGTTCTTCTGAACCGACTCGAGGAAGAGTAAACCACCTAATCCTCTCTTCTTCCTGTCACATGACGCGACCGTCTGAACAGGCTTCAGAAAAGAACGCCTGAATGTGAGGGGGGGGGGATATTTCAAGCATTACACGTGGGTGAGTTCCTTGTTTTTTGTCGGCAAACTTCTGATCTCTTCAGAAGTTGATTTGGGACCTCTGAAACCCTGTCACACCAGTTGCGTCCAAAAGAGGCCTTGGTGGAACTTTATTGTCTACCTACCCCTTTATTATCTTATCCCGCCCAAGTCTGAAGTGGTTAAACAAATATACAGAGCAAGCCGGCAAGTTCCCGATGCGACAAACGCCCATCAAAATAACACGGGATGGCCTACCACTCCACACATCGCAGAGGCAGTAAACAAAGAGGAAACGAACGGGTGTGCAGGTACCATATGCGTGGTAAACAAGGGCTCAATTGGCCTCCCTCCATCCCTTCTGTGAGCTTTGAGAAGGAGTCCCCACTGGCCATGGCGAAATCCGTTCTCGGCGTAGCCATTACAATCAGCATAAACACTTTGTATAACCACCGCACGGCATCCTTAAAGCAGACCCGAACATAGGCGCGTTCATTGCGTTAATACTCTGGACAATAAATCAAGATAAACTCAATCTCGAGCGGAGAAGCGACGTCGAGTAGCTTGAAAATTTGTAGCTTGGCTGCTGACTACCCAGTGGGTCTACGGGTGGTCTAACAACTGATCCGCCAAGTTAGCGGTAAGCCCTCTACACTGAGTGACTCTGTTCGCGACGTGAACGGTGGCTTTATTGCCAACACCTCGGCCAAAGCCGAGCGCTGTTGTAAGCACTTCGACCACCATCTCAATTTCGACACCCAACCTACCTCGCCCTTGCTCTCCTCTTCAGCGGAGTTTCTTCCTTCTCCTACCTATGCAGTGTCATACGACCCCCCCCCCTCTGAAGGAGAAGTTGTCGATGCCATACGGAGGTTGCTCAACAATAACCACCCCGAGAGGACGATATAAGCACTGAAATCTACAAGTCTGGTGTCAACACTCTGGCGCCTTGGCTCCATGAGGTGATTGAACGAGCGTGGAAAGCTGTAGCTTGGCTGCTGACTACCCAGTGAGTCCACGAGTGGCGGATAGTGGAGAGACTGTCAGCGAGGCTTAGCTGCTAAAATAAGCAGGTTCTCAGGTATGATGAATAAGCACAGTCACAGACCAGTGGCGACTGTGCTATCAGGGCTGAGGTCTGGCACGCCGGCTGTCTTGTAAGCTACCACGAAGCCCGGTGACAGGGCTTTGACATGGCGATCTATAAACAAATCTGTCTGCAATCGTTGCCTTGTGGTTGGGTTCTTGAGTCAAAATGCTAGAAGAGGCGACCTCGAACAAACAATCCGTTCGGGGCCAGTCTGCACTCAAAATTTCGGAGGAACCACATGGAAAAGTGACACCGCACCGCCTGGGGACATTTTGATGGAAAACAGGCTCAAACTACCATCCCTCAGGCCTCCTCCTCCTTCTGTAGAGTTATCTCTACCCGACATTAATGGTAGCGGGCCGGGCTTCGAAAGACAGCATTAAGTGGAACTGTGTCATCACATGCGAGAGATTTTCTACCCGGCTGCAACGGGTGGAGGAGAGGAGAGAGCGGCAAGAGCGATTCGGATGACTTCAATCCGTCCTGGGCTGCGGAACTAAGAAGCAGTCCCCCCATTCGCTTTTGACAGGCAGCTCGGTTGCCGGCTGTGGGAGGCTCCGACAACCGAGTCGATGTGCTTCCAGCGTGTAGGTCATGCATAGTAGGCAGCTTTGCTGTCGCAGTGGCCACTTG
This sequence comes from Spirometra erinaceieuropaei, assembly GCA_902702965.1. Lineage (NCBI taxonomy): Eukaryota > Metazoa > Platyhelminthes > Cestoda > Diphyllobothriidea > Diphyllobothriidae > Spirometra > Spirometra erinaceieuropaei. The sequence goes on from CACRXP010000082.1 coordinate 1,121,080, forward strand.
CAGCGGCGTATGGAGTGGCACCTTACGAGTAAATTCGATCGCACCCAACCCCCTGAGAAGCCATCGTAGGAGTCTGGCGCAACAAGGGTGGAATGATGCTTTTTCCTCCAAAACGACTGCTCCTGCTACTTTGACAATGTCGTACATGGAGAATGTGGACATCTACAATTCCCGATTGCAACCGACAGGATACCGTGCCCGTGGCTCAGTGGGTAGAGGTGTTGGAATTCTAACCAACAGGTCTCGGGATCGAGCCCCAGGTGTTCCACGCTTCGGGATTGAGTATGACTGCCTGACGACGGCTAATAGGCCAGAAATGGCCATTCTGGTCTCCCTTGGCTAGATCACACACTGCTGTGCGGCCGCTGATTGGGCTCAAGAGAGAGCCCGTAAGGCACAACGGGACGAGTGAGTTCCGGAAAACGATCGATGAACGCCCCTCTCCCTAATTTGGTGGACAGACAAGGAGATGAATTTGAGAGCGATCGCAGTGCAGGGGAAATGCCGGAAAAACGAGGTAGGCAGTTATCAAACGAACGACAAGTATGTGTTTATTAGTGGGTGCGACTGTTACTTCCTATTCCCCTACACTGATGATTAAAATCCCGGTCGCATGTTTGAGCTGCCATTAGGTAGATATTTTTGACGGGAACCCACCGTGGAGTCAAGTCCCAGCGGAAACATCGATGACGATCAGGATCATTTTTGGTTAGAAAACCCGCTGGGCCACACTACGGATAAGGGTGAGTTCGTGCACTACCGGGAACGGCAGACGTTCTACCGCCAGAGTTGTCTATCGTTGTCGCATAGGAGCTGTCTTGAAAGCAAGTTAAGGCATTCGGCAAAACAGCCTTAGGTTCACCGGTGGTGGGACCGTCATAAATCAAAAGTAGAGGACCCGATGGGATGTCGGAAGGCTAACGTTACGCAACGCCGCTGACCGTACCCGGTGCCTGGCAGCCTACCAAACAACTTCATGTGGGAGGTCATACTGCAACTTGATGTGGACTGTTAATGCTTGTCTGTCTCGAGGAATAGTAATCCAATTCCCCTGGGTCTATGACTGCGAAATCAAGGGTCTGTGGCACATGTAAAAATGACACAGCGTCCACTTGTAACATGACAGAGGAAGATAACTGGCAGAGAAGTGACGAGAGTCGAGATGGCATTTTCAACTTCGCGATCAGCAGGCAGCCACAGGCCACACGGATTGCAGGTCTCAATGGCGGAGCAGTTGTTGGATGAACAACGTGGTCCAAGTCTTTCCGGTTTTGGGTTGACTGGCTAGCTGACGATAATAAGCGAGTCAGAAACGGTCATTTCAGTCTTATTTGCTTGCGAAATGTGTGCAGTGCGAAGACGGCACCTTCTGGCAGCGACACAACGGCAAGCGTATCCACCTAGGCAGTCCAATCTGCACACCCTACCAAGGAGTATAACGGTACTGTACTTTATTCAGTCTCTAAGCTAGGGAGGGAACTTCTGAGATGCCAAACCCCGTTTTGGCCAAGCATCCCCAAAGACGGCATCCACTACGTGTTCAATGGTGTGGGCGCAACACCGGTAACTCAGGCGTTTATTAGTTTGTAGTGAGACTGACTTGCAAAGCGTTTGCCGCACTCCGTCAGTCAGCCTGACTGGGCGGAAAGACGATTTCAGGACGGCCGAAGGTGGATACGGGGGACAGTGGCGGGCAACCCAAGCAGTCCGATTACATGGGTCACACGGTCTGATCCCTACAACACATGCCAGGCCTTCATGCGGGCAGTTTGGATCTCATATGGGTACTGTGTGCCATAAAGGTCACATTAAGGAGCCCAGCGAACTGGGTGGAATGGGACGATGGCACATTTTGGCAATCCATGCTCACCATCGAGCATAACTGCACTGCGCTTCATACCGTCTCAAAGCTAATTATGGCTGAACCCAGTTAGCATTATTTCAAGTTTTGTGCGTCAAGCACCCGTGTTCATTTTGCCAGGAAATGCTTAGGTAAACGCAGGCAATGGCATTCCTCTGGATGAGACGCTTTGCGTCTGAAGAATAGTCTGAAATTCCTAGGTGTCCGACAGTTCTACCGTTCCGAGAGGCGATATCCACCGCCTGCTCTACAGTGTGGCCGCAAAGCCGGTAACTCGCGCGTGAATTATTCTGTCGTGAGACCGACTTGCACAGCATCTACTGCACCCTGTCCTCTGTCAACAACTCTGCCACGGCGTAAAGATGATTTCAGGGCGACCGAAAGTGGATACAGGGGGGGAGGGCATTGGCTGGCAAACCCAAACAGTTGGACTACACGGGTCACACGGCCTGGCCCCTATAACTCACGCCAGGCTTCACAGAGGACAGCTCGGATCTCATATGTGTGTGGGGGTTTCATAAAGATCACACTAGGAAGGAGTCATTACAACCTGAGGAGGGATTCCTATTCTCGTCTCCCCATGTTCCAGTCGATTGTCTGGGTGATGGGATTGGGAACAGTGGCTGACGTAGCGTGAGGACCTACGTCTACAACGTGCCACGCGCGCGCGCACAACATTAGTGATGAGGTAGCGTGCACTCTGCGCTGCCTGATAAACGCGTGCTGCGAGCCAACGTGATCCCGTTGAGGTCTGGCGAATCTGCAGCGCAGCCAGTTTGGAGAGGCAAATTCAGAGTGGCCAAATGGTTGTTCACAGTACTGGATGGCAGCAGACAATATAAAGTTCAGAGACAACATTTTCGAAAGACAAAGAGTCCTCATAATGTCGCAAAAGACTAATGAAACTAGTTAATCTGAGATGCCTACTGTGATTCCTAGACTAATCTCCTTGAAATTTTTGTATTTCTTATTGGACCATGCTAAGGTTTAGGGAGTACTGCGATCAAAAATTTGAGCGTGATGGAGCTCTGACGAGGACCGGAAGATTATCCCCTGCTGGTGGATTTTCGGCAAGAGAACCGATCAGAAGGGCCGGTGGCGTCATTTAAACACACGTATCCCCAGATACGGTGGCGAGCCATTAATGCCTAATAGATATGCAGATTTCTGTTTTGAAAGAGTCACAGTAAACAGCGTTATCAGATGATGATGATGATGATGAGGAGGAGGAGGAGGAAGAAGAAGAAGAAGAAGAAGAAGAAGAGGATGATGATGATGATGCTGATGATGATGATGATGAGGAGGAGGAGGAGGAGGAGGAGGAGGAGGAGGAGAAGGAGGAGGAAAAAGAAGAAGATGGTCATGATGATTATGAGAAAGAAGGAGAAGAAGAAGAAGAAGAAGAGGAAGAAGAAGATGATGGTGATGATGATGATGATGATGATGATGAGGAGGAGGAGGAGGAGGAGGAGGAGGAGGAGGAGGAGGAGGAGGAAGAAGAAGCTATCGCTGGAACAAGGACTTTGGTTGCCTGACGTTTCGGATTCTCACTTGAGTCCATCAGCAGAGACAGAGGCAGATGGTTCTGGGTTCAAATGAGAAAACGAAACGTCAGGAGAATAAAGTCCTTGTTCCAGCGATCGCTTCTTCTTGTTCTTCTTCTTCTTCTTCTGATCAACTAGTTCCTGGAACTCGCATCTTCGCTTGTATCGGCAAACGGCGTTATCTCCACGGCGATGGGCATTTGAAGCAGGTGTCAGCGGTCTTTCTTCTGACACAAAAGTGATAAACCGAATGGAGGGGGTGGAAATAGTGTGGAAGAGCACTTGATTGCAGTTGCAAATTTAGATACTACTGCTTGATTGGTGAGTAGCTGAGTACCTTCTCATCGCGGATATCTTCGGCGTCCTTGGAGAGGGGCTTCTCCATGGCCAACAGTGCGAGTACTTGAACGAGATGGTTCTGCAGAACGTCCCTGGAAGGTAAGGATAAAATTTACTGCGACTATGGAGCACTTGTCTAAATCTCATCACACTCGCCGTGTTACAATGTCAGGGAAAATGGGGATAGGCATGGACACAGTGTCTGGCCGACATAAGTCGCACATGGACTCGGTCCGGAGTCAAAAGTTAGGAATTTTGTGCTAATGAAGGGGGCTTTACAGTTTGTCATAGTCTGCAGGGGAATCCAGTTATCCGGTCGGTCCGTGACCAATTTAATTCCGAATTTTGATGCTTTTGCGTAGCGTAAAGCGCGCCAAATTTCTTATAGGAAGAGAAGTCACACACGCACACAGGGTCGACTCCACTCATTCCTTCCTAGGCGACCGTGGCAGGTAAGAGGCAAGTCGGCTAGATGTGGGCGTGAGCACCACGACTGATGGGGAATAAAGCTGTCATCTGTCGCGTACTACGCGCCTGTTTGATCCATTGCTATTGGTTCGTCTTTCGCGCAAGCGCACGGCAGTTTACTTGTCACAAGCATCAAACACAAACGACCATCTGGCAGTCCGCGAGAGGCGGTGTCTTCTGGAGCCGATTGGCTTCGCAAAGAGCAAGTTGATTTTTGTGGCTCCGGTTGATCGTGTGTCTTGGCTGGGTGTCTAAGGATCATTTTACGCAATCAGCAGACGGAACGTGAGCAAAGCGTATCACAAAACTGAGCGCCTGACTCAAATTCGTCAGTGAATTTCTGAGAACCACGTTGAAGGAGGCACAGAAAGTGAGCTTTGCGTCAGGGCGACATTGAAAGCCCGACTCGACGTTGAAAGCATGCGCGACGTACTCAACTGAGTCAGCATTAACGGGAAGGCTACAGCTCTTGGCCCACAACAAATTTGTACGACTTGAGTAGGGTTGAAGAAAGCAATTTAAAACGTCCTCGCATAGTATTTTAATTGACGAGAACCTGAACCAGATGGTCTTAGTTCTTTGCTTGAAGGGTAAAGACCAGGCCGGCGCTTCTTTTTGGACAGCCTAATAGTCCAAAAGAGTGAATAAAGAACCGAACGGAACACAAGCTCTGTTTCCTCAACGGACGGGTGTGCAACAATTACACGGGACCGGTGAATAAATGTCACACAAGGTAGTGTGAGTGACCGATCTCATGAAATGTTGGCGGAAATTCTGAAATTCGTTTTCGATCAGGAGGGATTACTTGGGCGCGGTTGTCATACTGATTATCATGCGGCATAATCCGAGATGTCAGCTTTTGAATGCACTGCTTTTCAACCGCCTGTAGAAAACGTACTTGGAAAAAAATGGCTACTTAAGTAGCAGGTGTTTTTCCATTGATTTTTGATGGTCTTGCAAATTCAAATATTTTATAGAAACAACGAACAAACACAGGCTTTTCTGCAGTCTTTTAATAGAGAATCACGTCTTCTTTATTTTTTATGCTCGAAGAAGGACTAAAATTAGGATTTGAAAGTTTTATAATTCTCGAGTCTAATCAGCCGTTGCACTAGCGTTTAGTGATTTCAGTCTACAAGGTACATGTGTTCCACGTAAGGAAAATCATATATTCTTCTATGTCTTTAAAAAGACACCATATAGAGTCCATGAAATTTTGTAATGGATGCGGACTATGTTGTTCATTCCATGAGGAGCAGTGGTAAAAGTACGTACAATGCTTTATGAATGGGCATCGCACGGTCTCAAAAAATCGCATAATCATAAACTTTTTTTAAGACCTAATTATACTCCTTCTTAGAGCATAAATTTTAACGACGACGTGATTCTCTATCAAACAACTGGAAGGAGCATATTTCTGCCCACTGAATTCTATAAAGCATATTTGAATTTGCAAGACCCTCAAAAATCAATGTGAAAAATGCATGCTACTTAATTAGTCACTTTTACCAAGAACGGTTTCTACGGGAGATTGAGAAGCGCGCATTCAAAAGCTGACATCCTCCCGAGTCCGAAATATTATGGGATCATGCCGAAAGATCATCAGTTTTGTAATCCTTCCTAATTGAAATGGCATTTCAGAATTTCCGCCAACATTTCATGAGATCGGTCACTCACTGTAATATGCCCCCACCAGAATTAACGACATGACCAAATTCTAGTTCCTGGTGTCATGCGACTGCCCGCAAGAGCCCTAGATGGGGCCTCAAGACGAAACATTACCAGCATGTGCCGTAACCTGATTGGCGAACGCACTTACCATAATTGCGCTTTTAGTTGCCCGGTAAGAACCGCAGGGTTCACGTAGGAAGACATGAATAAGAATCTCTCTAGGAAAAGTGTAGAACAAATGAGCAACACATGAGACGTGCCAGCTCTAACGACCACCAACACCCCGAGGGAAAAACGAGAGATGCTAGTAGTGACCTTGAGGGGCAAGGTTATCGGATGAGTGTGTGATTGGGCATATAAGCGTGCCTAATAGGCTGCGAACTGGCCCAAGAGTGGCGGAAATCATCTCAAGAACTTCACCTTGAGAGGCGAACGCGACAGTTACAGCAAGGATTTGGCAAATTCGCTGAATCACTCGCGTAGAAATTCCAGCACGCGGAAAGCGGCGGGACTGCCGTGTGGATAAACAAGTAAGCAGACATTTGCTCCAAACTTCCGACTAGGACCTCCCCTACGAAGGCGTGATGGTTAGATTACGCTGGGCAAGGCTTTCGAGGCCTCATCTCATCTTCCCATTCAGATGTTATTCACTTGTAGGGAGATACTGCAGTAAGGGTTAAGTAAATGCGCGGGGTGCGGAAATGGCAACCGGTAGATAGTGCCTTACAAGGATGGTGTTAATAGGGGTTATACAGGTGTGCCGGGTAGGAGGGGGGGGAAGTGAAGTCTCAAAAAGTCAAAAACTGACATGAAGCCTTTTTAAGAGCACTGCTATTTCTTCAATAATAATATTACATTGGCTGTCACCCTTCTGGCTCCATTTATTTATTTCCTCGTATGCTGATGAGCTTTTCGCTAGGTTTCCCCGACCTGTGCGATTTGACACCACCTCGCATCACAGCCCTCTATCTCTGTTGGCTACGAACCACCTTGGATTCTAAACCCACGTAAATTAGCCAGCGGCGGTTTATTCAGTCGGATTAATATTTTTTTTTCCTTTTTCTTGGATGACGCGGCTGGTTTCCGTTTACTATTGTATCACAGGTAAAGCTTCACAGCCGTTTTTGACTTTTTTTTCAACCCTACTGTCCCCGCCCACCCTCGGCCACTAAGACACGGTCTACTGGTCGCCATTTTCCTACCACGCGCATATACGTACCCACTGACAAAATGTACTTAAGTGAGGTTGCAGCGCTGATCACCAACAGGACCTAGAGTCGGTCCCGACTAAGACCACTACTAGTAACCCCTATCAGTCGAAATCGACAAAGAGTTCCGTGTGTGATTTCTACTGATTGTCCATGCTTGTGTGAAATTCGGTTATATTTCCTAGTGAGCATGTCCACAGTTGTGACTCCTGGCATGTAGAGATTCCACAATTACAGTTGCGAGACTTCTTGAGACATCTGTGTACGCAATCTGCACTGCGAGTGAGAGTTAACCCAAGTAGAAAGACGACCTGCATTAAAAGCAGCAGGTGAAGGCGTAAAATGCATTGCGATGAGGAGTACAGTGAGTGACCGATCTCATGAAATGTTGGCTGAAATTCTAAAATGCGTTCTCAACTAGGAATGATTACTTAGGCGCGGTTGTAATACCGATTATCAAGCGGCATAATCCTATGATACACATACGCAACAGGTTCCACTGCACGCAGATTCAGTGTGCATGCCATGAACCAATGTTAACTACGTTCTGGTTTAGAATAACAGCAGTGCAGCTGGCTTCTGGAAAGAGGTGTGTCAGTTATAGGCGCAGACGAAGGCGCGGTAGGTTGTCTAGCAGATGGACAGATGTACCCGCCTCCCTGTCACCCACTACCGGTGCAGAAACGACCTTCTGAGATCCCTTGAACATTAAGTGGTGCTATTCGAAGCCAACAGGACTCACCTTATGACTCCAATGCCATCGAAGTAGCCTCCACGGCCTGCCGTTCCGAAGGGCTCCTTGAAGGTTATCATCACATTGCTGATGTGTTCGCGGTTCCAGAGCGGATTGAAAATCATGTTGGCAAAACTGAGCAGGGGGGAGGGAGAAACAGGGGAAGCAGTGAGTGCGTTTTTGCTAGGAAAGAGGTTGAGAAGCAAAAAGTAGCGCACTGAATCAGCAAAATTAACGATAAGCTGGAGATGCAGAGGCCATAGATGGTCGAATGACGAGCAAGCTTCGCTCGGCCCCGGCCGCGAAAAGCGACTGCTCGGACTCGGCTTCGAGGACAAGAAAATGTGGGACACACACTCGAAGAGAAGGAACTCTAGAGGGCTATGCAGTATGCAATGCTGCTCCACCAGAGAAGGCTAACAGCCAGATAAGGTGGAGGAAATAGTGGATTCACAAACAGAGAACACACTTAAAAAAGGCGAACAAGAGAACTAGGGAAGGGTCGTGACGACTATAAATGGGAGAAGGAGCAGTAACCGATTGGGAGTTTGTCTACTCTACGCGTGCCGCGCACGCGCCAAGACCTCGATAACTCGGATCTCACAGTGCCGAAAGTTGCCAGAAGAACTGCCTTAAGGAGCCGTTTCAACCTGATCCTCGGTCCGCATAACTGAAGTATTCTGTGAGGTGGCGGGCTTTTAAATCCTGCATGCTGTGTGATCCTAGATGAGACCGACACGTGCATTAAGTGAACACCACGTGGGACCAGTCTCAGCCTCTCGTTCCTCCCTCATCAGTGGAGAGACTGAGCGAAGCGAACTGGGGAAAAGATTGATCGTATCGACTAAGGTTTAACAAACAACCAGTCCTCGCTTGCTGCCACACACTTGCTTGGTCCCCGTACCAATGCGGGCATGAATTCCGGACGGTTTAAGCAAAAAGCCCACGGTCACCACGTCTAGGAGGGAACAGGACGCAATCACGAGCAAAGAATCTAATGGTCTGACGAGTGGTCCGCAGGGATTACAGCGGGCCCTAGTCTTTTTGAAATATAGGTTGAGCGGTTTGTCCTTCGTAGACGGAAATGCCTTCACCATCGATGTAAGGAAAGTGGAAATAACGCAAAAGACAGCCAAATCCAGCTCGTGAGACGGGCCGTAAGTTGTTTCCCGATGAAATACTCCAGCCAGGTGAGTTTTTTCACTCAAAGGTACGCATCAGGCCGAAAAAAGATGAAGTAGGTCGGTCCAGGCAATGGCCAAATGGCAAATTGCACAGCCACTCAGGAAGACAAAGGGGCACAGACTTGGTTGTGAAAAAAAAAGCAGAATAATACTCGTTCGAAATACGTTTGGTGAGGATTTCAACGCTGTGAGCCATTATAGACGGCTAACCTGCTCGTCACCAGTGCTTGATGTCGCCATGCAGGTGCTAGGTGCCTTGATTGGTTGACTGATCATACGTCTCTAAAATGAAGGCGGGAAAAGAGACAGAGACTACGCCTTGCTCAGATGATGTTGTAGATACCCTCACGCCAACACGTAGTGAGCGGCCTCAAAACATGGTTCAGAGGGCCTAGCAGAGGCACTGCGACTGCCTTCTGAAATATTCAGTGTCACATTGTCACTACACACGGCAGTTCATCGAATGTACTAGGCAGCGATAATTGAGGAGAATACAGCAGGTGGGCTAACTCATGAAATTTCAACAAAAATTCCGAAATGCGTTTTCGTTTCGACAAGATTAATTAAGGACGGCTGTAAAACTAGTCAGCCTGCAACATAATTCTATAATATTTCAGTTACCTCAGGATGCCGGCTTTCGAATGAACCTCCTTCCGGCTGCATGCAAAAACTGTTCTCTGTAAAAAATGACTACTGATGTAGCATGCATTTCCCTCATTGATTTTCGATGTCCCTAAAAGTCCAATTATATTTCATAGAAAACATGCATAAAAATATTCATTCCTTTGTTTATTCGGTAGACGATTACGTCTTCTTTCAAGATTATACTCGAAGGAAGGGTATAATTCGGTTTTAAAAAAGTTTCTAATTCCCGAATAATTTTGAATCCGTTCTACCGTTACACTTGGATTCAGAGTTACCACACTACAGGCCGTATATTTTCAGCGTACGGAAAACCAAACATTTCTCTACGGTACAAACGGGGGACCATATAGAGTTCATAAAATTAAGCAATGGGTTTGATCCATATTGCTAACTTTATAAGCCACACTGACAATTGTAGAGATATGACGATTTATGAACGCCCATTTCACGGTATTTAAAAGTCCTTTAATTAGAAACCTTTTTAAAACCGAATTGTACCCTTCCTTCGATGGTAACACTAGAAGAAGACGTAATTATCTACCAAGTGAACGAAAGAATGAATATTTTTATGCATACTTTCCATGAAATATGATAGAACTTCTAGGGGCATTGAAAAGCAATGAGAAAAGTGCATACTACTTAAGTAGTCATTTTTTACAGAGAATAGTTTTTGCACGCAGCCGGAAGGAAGTTCATTCGAAAGCCGGCATCCTGGGGTAACTGAAATATTATAGAATTATGTTGCAGGCTGACTAGTTTTACAGCCCTACTTACTTAATCTTTTCAAAACGTAAACGCATTTCAGAATTTCGGTTGACATTTCACGCGTTAGCCTACCTACTGTATGCAACATGTGAACAGCGGCCCTTCTTAATATCGTTTTATTACCACGGTGATGTGGAGCGGTGAATAACATTCCTCGGCGTCATTCCATCTCAAAAAACACAACCAGAGCGCGAAGAGAAAACAGAAATCAGTGTTTCGAGGATTAAGCTGGGCGGCAGAGAAGCCTTATCTGATGGCGGGCATTGCCCGTCATGTCGCAATGCTGCTATGGCTTCTGACCTCTTTATAGGCGCCCATTTGGGCCCGAAACAGTTACTGCTGTATGCCCTGCGACTGGTTATTTGTCAAACTGACAAGACTGCCTGTTCCACGGCTAGCGCTAAGCGGGGAGGCCGTTCGCCTATCACAGCTAGGCTACCGGACAACCCCCATCTCTCTGCGACAAGATTAGGTTATGGCGAGTAGAGATGAGACCGATCGAGTATAGGAGACACTGAGAGAAGAATATCCGTTGCAAAACCCACGTCACCTATAGCCAGTTGACAATATCCCAAAAAACGAATTCTAGGGTGTCGTTGTGTTTAGATGATTGTTGGTTGGTGTAGTTAGTTAGCCGTGCTCACCCAGGAATGTCATTAGCCGAGGGAGGAGACACTATGAGTTTCGCTCTCACTGTGCTCATCTGGAAGACTGAGTCACAAGGAGTGTTGACGAGATGTAGCGCAGCGGCTGCGCACCCACCCGGTGACACCCCTGCGGGTTTGGACCAGAACGGAATTCAGATTGGCTCAAGACGAGCGTTAATCAGGCAGTGGAGGGCCCGCGCAAGCCCACAAATGCATGAAAGGGGGGCGCGGTGGGGAGCCTACCCGTCGCCTCAGCCACTGTGTCCAATCCCGTCACCAGCTGGCTGACAGACTTGGACAGGCGACTGGGAGAGCGGAGAGTGTGATCAACACTGCGGGATCCGTTCCCGCGGCACACCAGCGGATCCCGCACCATAGTAGGTCTCATGCGTCTTAATCTGACACGACGTGCTAAAAGCCGTGGCTTGGAAGGTTGTCAACTGACGGCATAGCTCGGCTCTTTCGGGACTGAGAGTCAGGTTGCAATGGCTCCTTCTTATTATCGCTTCTATGGTGCCCTCACACATGCAGTCTGGGTCGCCCATGAAAGCCCTATGCACGCTATGTGGACCAGGTCGTGTGTGGCACGCATATATGGGTCGGTGGACCTCGTCAAAAGTATGCACGGGAGCGATTGACGACAACAATTTGCGGAATGTTTCCGCCGGCTACCGGGCGATTGGTCGAACACGTTTATGCGAGCTGCAATGGATACTGGGACTCTTCTTGAGTTTACGCTTCGTGAAATTATGTTTAGGTGGTACTTTCAGTCACTGAGCGACCCGGAGGTTGCCATTAGGAAACTCGGCCAATGGTAGGGGGCGCTCACCGATTGTTCATACGGAACTCACTCGTCTCCTTGTGCCTTACGGGCTCTCTCTCAAGCCCAACCAGCAGTCGCACAGCAGCGCACGATAAAGGCAGTATGTTATTACCGACAAAGACAAGTGAGACTGGAATGGTCAGCTCTGGCTTATTAGCCGTCGTCAGCCAGTCATACCCAACCCCGATGTGTGGAACACCTGAGGCTCGAAATCACGACCTGTTAGTTAGAAGTCCAAGTAAGAAATATCAAAGGTAAGTGCATCCCTAGGCAACCGGCTACTATATCAAGGCAAGGAGTACTCACATGTTTTCTTAATGCGGCTCACGGAGAGACTGACAGAGCCATGGCAACGTTCTTTAAAGTTAACCGCAGCCGTGAGCTTATGCCGACCAAAAATGTCGAAACCGCAAGAATTTTTAAGGAGAATGGCTTACTGTGCCTCCGTAGGCCAAGTCCACGTTTTCGAAAAAGTTGATTCGGTTACCACCCCCAAACGCGTACGCTGTAGTACTTAAACAAGCACTGATGCTGCGTGCACGTTTTAGGTGTCTGATGCGAAAACGGTAGAGAGAGTATCAGACGGTCAGTTAGAATACGGTTACCTGTTTTGGGAATTTCAGGCAGCTCGCCCATGGCTTTCAGCTCCCAGTGGACTGTCCGACAACGTCAGTCGGACCTGCTTAACTGGTGACGGGACGGCAAATGGTAGGGACTGACGATAGTCAGTTGGAATTGTCAATAGTGAAACGTAAATTGCTCTTGCTTTTTTAACATACTGCGCTTTGCCGCTTGTTTGTTTTGACCGACCAGCATTGTGGTTGGTGGTTTATTTTTTGATTTTTTGAGTTGAGCGCTCCAGTGGATTTAAACCACGTGTTGCTTTCAGTAGTAAATTCCGCCTCGTACACGCCACAGACAGACCCGACTTCCGCTCATCAGTACATCATGGAATAAAAGCAACGTTTTCAATCCAGGTATTCCAAAGACAGTTATTTTGGAGTCCCGGCCATATTTCAGAAAAGAAACACAACCCCTAATTGTCGATATTGATGGGCCTATGCACGACATGAACGACGGTATTTTATTCTGTTTGCGATATGATAAAATTCGACCGAAGGTAGTTTGAGGAGGAGGAGGAGGAGGAGGAGGAGAACGAAGGATAGCGAAATCTGCCAAACGTGTTAGTTCACTCTCGGCAGATCAGCTGTTACAGTTGCGGGAAGATTAACGGGTTTCGAGCTTCACTTTAAAGACGAGAGGAAAAGGGGGTGAAGATGGCATATCGGCTGTCCCGACCAGTAGAAGTTATCAGTTAGAGGGGAGAGCAAGAGGCTTACCGTAAAATTAGCAGGTTCTGCACCATTTCCTTGCCAAGGTAGTGGTCAATCCGGTAGATCTGGGGTTCAGTAAAGAGCTGGTTGAGGTGCTGAGACAATTTCTTGGCGGATTCAAGGTCATGACCGAAGGGCTTCTCAATGATGACCCGGGTCCATACCTCGGGGCTGGGGAAGGGAGAGAAGAATAAAAGTTGTTTCAAAACGCCTCGCAAGCGGCAGGTCGGGGCATGCTAGGCTGATAGACTTAGACAAAAAGGGCTACCTAGCAGAAACGCTGCCTTTGGCTCCAAGATGGGCACAGCAAACAATCTGACATAGCCTCCTCTCCGAAAAGTGTATGAGGGTTATCGTCGTCAGGACCACCCCACCGTCACCATATGTATATTTCGAATTTACCTCGTTCAATGGAATCATCTTTTCATTTAGCGAGGGCATGGCCGAGATAACAGTCTGCCCCTTGGACGGACCAGTCTGCTGGAAGTACTTTTACTCAAGTGGTATGCACAGGGCATGACAGTTCCACCGTCGCGTCCGACGATGTCCGCCGTGTGCTCCACAGCAAGGTGAGAGCAGGCACGGTGACTTGCGCGTGAATTGGTTTATAGTGGGCATAGACTTGCGATGCATCTACCGCACTCTCTTCTCCTCCCGACCTGGGCTTGGTGTCAAGAAGGCCGGAGGTGGGGGGAGGGCGCACGTGGCTGGCACGGCCGGAGCCGCACCACACCCCCTGGTCCACACAGCGAATGACCAGGATTTTTGACCAACAAAAACACCCCAACGAGGGCCAGAGCGACGAGGATGACTGGGCAGCCATGCCCACCACCTACAGTGCGTGACCTATCTCATGAAATGTTGGCTGAAATTCTGAAAGGCGTTTTCAATTAGGAAGGATTACTTGGTCGCGGTTGTGATACTGATTATCTCAAGGCATACTATTATAGCATTTTAGACTCGGCAGGATGTCGGCTTTTAAATGAACTTCTTTTCAATCTCCTGTAGAAAGCGTGCTCGGTAAAAATGACTACTTAAGTAGCATGCATTTTTCCCATTGATTTTCGATGGTCTTGGAAATTCAAATATATTTTGTAGAAACCACAAGCAAAAATATGCTTTCTTTTAGTCAATCATTAGAGAATCACGTCTTCTTTATATTTTATACTTAAGGAAGGAGGATAATTAGGTTTTACAAAAGCTTTCTAATTGTTGAGAAATTTGGAGCCTGATCATCCGTTGCATTAGCGCTTAGTGATTACACTCTACAAGGTGCATGCGCTCCGCGTAAAGAAAATCCCATATTTTTCTATGTCATTAAAGAGATATTATACAGGTTCCATAAAATTTTGCAATGGATGCGGACCATGTTGTACATTTCATGAGGAGCAGTGGTAAACGGCCAGGTACGATGGTATGTGAATGAACATATCGTGGTCTCAAAAAGTCTCATAATTAGAAACTTGTGTAACACCTAATCATCCTTCTTCCTTAAGTATAAAATATAACAAAGAGGTGATTCTCTATTGATTGACTAAAAGAAAGCATATTTTTGTTTGTGGTTTCTATAAAATACATTTGAATTTCCAAGACCATCGAAAATCAATGGGAAAAATGCATGCTACTTAAGTAGTCATTTTTTACCGAGCACGATTTCTACAGGAGATTGAAAAGAAATGCATTTGGAAGCCGACATCCTGCCGAGTCTGAAATATTATAAGTGTCTTAGGATAATCAGTGTCACAACCGCGACCAAGTAATCCTTCCTAATCGAAAACGCATTTCAGGATTTCAGCCAACATTTCATGAGATAGGTCACGCACTGTATGTACTTAGCGGGAGTTCAAGCACATCTACCGGCAGGGAACCAGGTGTCAGGGAACTGCCAGCGCATACCAGGCTGCAAAGGCCATGGCTTGCTGATCCTGGCATAGCAGACGCTTACAGACCTTTAGGCCCAGAAGGGTGACACGTGGCCCTGCACGGGACATACGAACCTGCAAACAGTCGGTTTTCAGAACTTGCGAGCGTC
Organism: Spirometra erinaceieuropaei; assembly: GCA_902702965.1. Lineage (NCBI taxonomy): Eukaryota > Metazoa > Platyhelminthes > Cestoda > Diphyllobothriidea > Diphyllobothriidae > Spirometra > Spirometra erinaceieuropaei. Next base: position 1,136,334 of record CACRXP010000082.1, read on the forward strand.
GAGCATTGAGAAGGACGAAGTAGGCGTGGACTGCGCGGCGCCGGACGCTCGAGAGGGAGCAGCAGTTTCGGCACTGATCGATATTTTGCTGCTAGCTGATTGGCTTAAAATGAGCTTCAACCTGACTTGTCGCGTAGTCCTCCATGAGCTCGCACAAATAAAACGTCAAGGAAGTGATTAAAAGTGATTGAGAAAACTGTCCTGCTGGAAGACATAAGGGACCAATAGTTGAACAGTCATTTTCGTCTGGTAAAGAATGCAAGTGTGTAAAAAAAACTATAATGACACTACTGATACGGTAATAACAAGAGGAACACGAGCAGACTGTTTGAAGGACGCCAGAGAACATGTTGAAAAGGAAACGATAAAGGAAGAAGTCAGACATGGAAAAGGCCCTCTGCCAACTGTTCGTCATCGTAGGCGGTAGAAAGCGTTATCAATTACAAAAAAATATGTCAGATAATTTCGTCAGAAGACAAGGCCAAAAAAGAGCTGATATGCCTGGAGATAGTAGAGGATAGGGGAGAGCGGGATGTACGTGATTATTTACAATAATGGCGGTTTAGATGCTAGCTACAACCCCAGACACGCGTATTTCGCCGATCTTGTGCCGCTGCCTAGCGCAGCTGCGAGGGGTTTGGCTCATCAGTGGGACCCTTAGCGTGCTCTGTGTGCTTTCTGGTATACGAACTCCATTTTCGCCCTGTCTTGTTTAATTTCCGAGGAAATAAATGCGCGAACTTGGGGAAAATCCTTTGGAACAGACCTTTCTTCACCTCGGTCCGAAAGTTGATATGAATATTTGAACTGAATACTACGCGGTTATTCCGCAGCTGATAGACTTCAGCGAAAATATTAACGTCAAATTTCGGACCGAGCATAAAAAGGGTCTGTTCCAAAGGACTTACTCCAAGTTCGCGCATAAATTTCTTCGGAAATTAAACAGGGCAGAGTGGGAAGTGATCAGCTACACAGTGTCATCTTACTTGAAATTCGCACATGCTCGTCTGTGCGGCCCGAGAAGAAGAACTGTAGGTTGAAGGGTCGACCGAATCTACAGTGGGTGGGCTAACTCATGAAATGTCAACCTAAATTCCGAAATGCACTCTCGTTTCAAAAAGATTAATTAAAGTAAGGTTGTAAAACTAATCATCATGTAGCATAATTCTATAATGATCCTGTTACCTCAGGATGTCGGCTTTCGAATGAACTTCCGTCAGGCTGCATGCAAAAACTATGCTCTGTAGAAATGACTACTTAAGTAGCATGAAATTTTCTCAATAATTTTCTATGCCCTTAGAATTTCAACCATATTTCATGGAGAAGAAATGCATAAAAGTATTTATTCTTTTGCTCATTCGGTTGAAAATTACGTCTTCTTCCGATTTTATACTCGAAAGAAGGGCATAATTCGGCTTCAAAAAAGTTTCTAATTGTGAGATTTTTAAATACCGTGACATGGCCGTGCATAAATCGTTATGTATCTGCATTTACGAATGTGGCTTGTAAAGTTAACAATAGTGACAAATTCACTGCTTAATTTTATAAACCCCATATGGTCTCCTCCTAATACTGTAGAGAAATGCATGGTTTTCCGTACGCGGAAAATATACTCGTAGTTTTGAAACCCTGAATACCAGTGCAACAGCAGGTCGGGTTCAAAATTATTCGGGAATAAGAAACGTTTCTTTAAACCGAAGTATACCCTTCTTTCGAGTATAAAATCGGAAGAGAACGTGATTTTCTACCGAATAAGTACAGGAATGAATATCTCTATGCACGTTTTTCATGAAACATAAGTGAATTTTCAAGGGCATCGAAAATTAATCAGAAAATTGCATGCGGAGTATAGTTTTTGCATGCAGCCGGAAATAAGTCCATTCGAAAGCCGACACCCTGAGGTAACTGGATCATTATAGAACTATGCTGCATGATGATTAATTTTACAACCCTACTTAATTAATCTTTTCGAAACGAAAACGCATTTCGGAACTTCGGTTGACATTTCATGAGTTAGCCCACCTACTGTAGCAACAAAGTCAACAAGAGCGACGTCGCTGTGAGCCTTGCTGAGGGACCACTTGGAAACCGGCCTAACAGCATAGCATCGAAGTGGCGTTCATGCTTTGCGACCCACCCCCCCCCCCAAGCCCTTGGCAATCGCTGCCGCAGTGAGGTTCCATTCCCAAACACTGAAGACCGTCGGGCCCAGAGCATCCTCCCCAGATAGAACTTGGCCGCATCAGTCAGTTTCTTCAGTTTACTGCCAACTTAGACAGGAATTCGGAGGATTTGTGGTGGCCAGAGGCAAAAGGTAAGAATCATGCAGCATTACGGTAATAACATCCCACCTTGACTAGCATTTGTTCTTACGACAGGTGGATACCTTGACTGAATAATATGCTTAGCCTAAGTCCACGGCCTAGCAACCCTGTGAACCAAACCGTCTTTATGGTTCAGAGGTAGTTTAATCCAAACGTATACTACCATGCCTATGGAGGCGTTTAGTACGGCTAGTCTCTAGGTGCAGTCACCCGAAGGTAAGTTCACAATTAAGCGTCACCAACCAAGCAAATCCTGTTAAACAAAACTGACTATGCTACTACCGACAAAGACAAGGGAGACTGGAATGGCCATTTCTGGCCTATTAGCCGTCGTCAGCCAGCCATACCCAAGCCCGAAGTGTGGAACACCCGAGCCTCGAACTCGCGACCTGTTGGTTTAGAAGTCCACGCCTCTACCCACCGGGCCACGAGCCCGTTGCCCTGTCCGTTTTCGATGGGGAATATACAATGGTAGGGGGCGCTCACCGATCGTTCATACGGAACTCACTCGTTCCGTTGTGCTTAAGGGCTCTCTCTCGAGTCCAACCAGCAGCCGCACAGCGGCGCATGATATATAGGCAGAATGCTATTACCGACCAAGACAAGGGAGACTGGAATGGCCATTTCTGGCTTATTAGCCGTCGTCAGCCAGCCATACCCAAGCCCGAAGTGTGGAACACCCGAACCTCGAACTCGCGACCTGTTGGTTTAGAAGTTTAGACTATGTGGTTAAGTTGAATTCATTAACAGCTCCCAGTCTCAAGCTGACATGTAATCTGAAATGATGCAGGTAAACTGAAGCCGTCATCTCTAGCTCCGTCGGAACCACACGTGGCCAGGATGTCCCATATGAACCGACTCCAGCCTGCTTGGAGTGACGTGTACTCGATTTGGCTTACTACATGGTCAGCTCTTGACATGTCGCATGGGGCGCCAAAAGAAGGCAAATGTGATAATCAGAGAAGAACTGACAAAAGTTTTGCGCATGGGTCCTCGCCGCAAAGTGACCCGCAGTTGGTCTTGTGAACGCATCACGCTTTCCTGTCCTGGAATTCCCATTGTCCGCCACAAAGTCGCACCTACGAAGCGCTCTGGCCAGTGCCCTCAAATGGCCACGAAAAGCCTTGCTCTCTTCAAGCCAGCAACGTCCAGTCATTGCGCCACAATTGCGCAATAATTATGATGCTGATGACAGCAGTCCTACGAATACGCATAGGTGCAATACACAACAGCAACAGCGGATACCCAAGCATGACAAAAATTTTAACTATTCAAATAGGCGCTTGACCCTCACTGTTGTGGTTAGAATCTCACTTGACCCCGACCGCTGGCTACTGGAGACAACAAACGTTGTGTCACAGGACACATACCACCAGTTCGACCGTCGTTGCCGACGATGTCCACCGTGTGCTACACACCAAGGTGCGACAGGCAGGACGACTTGCGCGTGACATCTACTGCACTCTCCCTCTTCCCCATTCCCCACCTGGACCCGGTGTCAGGACAGGGTCAAGACCGGAGGCGGGGGAGAGCGCAGGTGACTGGCGCGGTCGGAGCCGCACCTAGGCGTGCAACCACACCTTGGGATTTTGACAAGCAACGGCAGCAACAACAACAACACCCCAACAGAGGTCAGAAGGGTGATGATGATTGGGCAGCACATTGCGATCATCAATGTGCCGTGCTTTGGTGAGAGCTGAGATGCGCGCTGTGCAGCCGAATAGGCATATGCGTAGCTAACAGTTGTTTATGTGCGAGTGTAAAATGAAGTGATGTTGGAGAGGCGCGAGTTGTAATGTTTTACTGGGCGTTCCATGTATGCGCAAATGGATGGTATAGGCTCATACGGTGTCGGAGTGTCCAGCGTTGGTGTGAGCAGCGGAAGCATGCTTAATGGAGCTTGGCCAGTGCTCGGGGCATAAGCTTTCCATCCGAGCCCTGCTGAATTCGCAGATGACCGACCAGGCCTACGCGTCATTGGAAGGGACGCTTCTCATGCGGAGAAGTTGGTAATGTGTATGTGCTGCTGATAGTGGTGGTGGTGGCGGTGGTGTCTTTTATTTCTGCCAAAATTCTAATTTTGGAGGGCTGGAGGATGTCAGATGAGGGTAAACATTGGTGGCGATGATGATGAGGATGGTGGTGGTGGCGCCTCAACTCGTCTGTTGTCTACATCGCATATTTCGAATACTTCGTTTTCATTCGTTACTTGCGTGTTACTGTTGTGTGCACAACATCAAGCCCTTGCATTGTTGTATGCTATCCCAAGTAGCACGCGGTGGTTGAGGCATCAAAGGCCATTTAAGTAAGGCCACTACATCACTCGGGGAAATCTCAGCTCAAGAAGGGAAATGTTGAAAGGCTCATCAAGATCCTAAGTATGATTTAAAACAGAAAATATCGTTCACACACAACAGCATACAATGGGTCGCCTCATCTACAGTTGCCGCAGCATAAAAAAGGCATACTTAAATACAGTGCGATTTTCGTTCGATTTTTATGTTTAAACTCAGTCAAAACGCCAAACTCCTATGACAGCTACCTAGGGAAGCCCATGTTGAAATTCAGCAGCTGGTGGGTGGGGATATTTACTGTTTAAAAAATCGTCTGAGACCTGAGACGCATGCTTGACTACACGCGTGTTTTATGAATCTCCGTCAACTTTTTCTGATAAATTGAATTTATAGAGGACTATGCATAGCGGTTTTAAAGTCCTAAAACATGCAACAACGTAATGCGTATGTCCTGATTCAACAGGACGCGACTGCCTCGAAACGTACACACTTTTCGTCGAACCAAAACCAATGAAGAATGTCAACACAAGTCAGCATGCTGTGACGTGAGAGTAGAGATTAAACCTGATGCCAGTACATTTTTCAATTAGTAGCAAAGAGGCTCGCGATTGCAATGACAATTAGACAAGCATAACGACGGAACAGAACGGTTGCAGATCCGCGAACACTAGTGACTTTTTTGTTGGGGTGGATTAAAGGCAAGTCCAACCCCTTGAACGCCCGAAAGCCCCCCCCCCTGAAGAGAACGCTCGTCCAAACAGGAGCGCGCATGTTGAACGACCGAGAAGCCGGCTCATCAGTGGGATTTGAGGCCTGGTTTTTAGCACCGCGACATGTTACCCAGAAATCACTTACTTCTACTCCAAATCATGTGGGCAGAATGATTTTCGTGATATTTTGTCGGTAATACTTGTTACTATCGACAAAAACAGGGCAGACTGCCACGAGTCACTTGTTCGTCGAGCATTCAAATAGAGCAGCCAAGCACTCAAGTCACGGGTCACATGGTCAGCCTGGTCCATTGAAGACGACATGTGATGACAAATCTGTCTGACTTTTTATTGATTCCATAGAACGACAGTCCAAAGTGCAAGGCACTCGCCATGAGGGGGGGGCAGGAGCTATGTCTAGTAACATTTTAAAAAGTGCACTTCTATGTATCAATAATTTGTGGGATGGAGAGGTCAGCAAGCACTGCAGTGAACATTGCTCACTCGAGCGCATCGAGCCTACTGGACTGCTACTCAAGGTTCCGATTAAAACACACAGTGGGACTAGAAGCTGAGCAGATGAAACCAAGGTTCCAACGGCCGAAAAAGGGCGGTAGAGGGGACTCACTTCTTGGCCATGCAGCTGGCCGCAAGATGGGATGCCACACTGCTGTAGGTGGATGGTGGCAAGGCGAGGTAGAAGAGACGGTTGGCAAACTGGCCGCAGGTGGACAGAATCAGAGCATTCAGCTTCTCGAAATCCGCCGTCTCCGTGTAACTACCCCGACAGTATTGGTTGAGCCTCCAGAATTCGTCAAAACGCTCCTTTTCGGCTGCCTTCTCTAAACGCACCTAGTGGGAGCAAGGAAGGGGGGGAAGCACGATCAGCACGGGCAAAATACGATAAAATGAGCTACATTAGAGCAGTGGAAATGGACGCTTTTTCTGAGACAGGTCAGAATCTGTAATACTGGCTAAAATCTACGCCTTGTGGGCAAATAAAACGCCTACGGCGGAGTCTTGACATCATCTATGAGAGTGAGGAAATTTTGAGGGCCATGCGTTGCTCCTAGTCATAGAAGCGTGCATCGGAAGGCAGAATATACCGAATTTAGAGAGGTGGAAGCGGTGCTTCACGATCCGATTGCAGGAATGAGCAGATTCGCTCTACTTTATCTGTGAGCTCCAATATAGGGTCCCTGCAATCGGGCAGACAGGGAGTTACTTCTGTCTGACTTTCAACATTTCCGGTCACAGATGACCAGTCGTGGGTCCGCGGTTCAAGAGGTAAAATGCTTAACTCGCTGAAAATCTGGGCCTAGATTCAAACCCCAAGCCAGGGTGTGGCTGTCTGATATTGTCAGGCAAGCCAGGAATTTACTTCATTCCATCGTCTTTGTCGATAAACACTTTTTAACTATTTATTGCTAGTCGTTATGCGACCGTCAGCGTGGGTTGTAGAACCTCACATACAAAACAAAGCGGAGATGCTCGTTTCCGTTGACAATCAAAATAGATCTGTGTGCGGAATTGTCATGTGACTGAATACTTCCGATCTCCACCGACATGATAAGCCCGTAGTGAAGCCTTGCTAGATTATCAATTGACTCGGAGCTCAAATCCACCCCACGTATATACCGCCATCAAATCTAATCATCATATGCGGCAGTGCTTCTTTCCGCAAACTGAAAAGAAAATTTTCTGTAGGCCATTTCTCAAGAACTCTAGTTCATCAACACGCTGGTAGCAGTCAGATAGGTTACGAATTCCAGAAATATATGCCATAGTAGCGGCTGGGTAACTGAATTGCGTGGCGATGTGACTTCAGATGACCTTATGACGGATTATCCGGGAAAACAGATCTTCCCGTCCTCTGCATTGACGATTTAACAAGACAATGGAGGGGAAGGACAGCAAAGGTAAAACTAAGAACTTGCCTTCATATAGGGCTCCGACTTTGAACGGATGAACTCAACGGTTATGTCCGAACGGGCATAGCCAATGACGAAGGTCTTGTTGGGCAAGAGACCATCACGAAACAGCCACCTGATAAGGAACACTCAGTTACACGTATTTCTGTACGTAGGGGGCTTACCACAAGGTAGGATAGATCTTCTTTCTGGCTAAGTCACCCTAAAATGCGGGGAAAGGTGTCCCGTGTGATACAACAGAACACGCCAGACCTACCGATGCGCCTAAAACGACAAAGACGTGGGAGTGCGTCTCGTCACCGTGGAATGTTGCTTTGATACAATCAAGACCCTGGGCTGATGGTGTTGTCATGGCGCTGCTTCCAAAACACTGGAGAAGGAAATGTTAGGTATAAAAGACGACAAAAACCGCGAATTACACAAGTCCAAAAAGCCAGCAAATCAGTACACATTCGGCGCTCTCCACAGGTGGACTACTATCTATCGAAAGGGGTCCGGATTGTTAAGTTTATATTCGAATTACGCACAAACAACAAAGACCGACTTGGCTTGGGGCAGTGCCGCGTGTTAGGTGTGCGGTTAGGGAAGAAGTGCTACTTAGAGTGGTATACAACAATGTGAGGGCTTGTCGTTGTGCAGACAACAGTAACACGCGAGTAACGAAGTATTCGAAAGAAACGATGCAGACAGAAGACGACCTACGGGGACTCAGCTTCATATGCTTAACGGAAATTGTTGATGAGGCGAGTTAGACAGACCAGCCGAAACAACAGAACCAAAGCCCTTCCTAAATAAGTCGGAATTTCTAAGATGACCAGTTGTATATCGCGAAATACCGCAATAAAGAAAAGCATTGTCTGGCCGGTCAACGTGTTAGGTCGCAGGCCTATGGATAAGTTACAAAATAAGGCACTATAATGACAGGACGAGATCGACTCCACTGCGTCCATGGGGGTGTCAGATTTCGTCAATGGTGGGGGTTCCAAGTGAGCCCAGAAGTAACCCACAAAAACGAGGTGGAGCATGCGAAAACCCTCACACACCTTCACCTGTTCAAGGTACTGTGCGAAGACTGCAGGTTGTATTGTGATCAACAGACTCTAGCTGACGACCGAATTTCAAAACTGGAACTTAGAAGTGCCTCGTGCTGGTATACCAGCAGCTTTTAGGGGACATGGACTCGCTCTCGTTGGCTCAAAGTCCCAAATGCTCCTCAATCTTTTGGCACTTTTCCGCCGGAAACGTCTTACATAATATAGCCCTCAGTTAGACAGCAGAAATCCAGGAAGGAGAATTAGGGTGGCAGTTAGCATAGTCACAAGCATAGCGGCAAAAACTGTAAAAGTAGACAAGAAACCAGAAGGACATGGGAGGAATGGACCAATAAAACAGACAAAAACGTGCATCGATACAAACTGTAGAATAGGACAGGGCACAAAATACCAAAAAAAAGAATAGGACAGGGCACAAAATACCGAAAAAGACAGACATCGCAACGAAGCACGGGGGAAAAACACTAGTTCGAATGATAAAAGTGCTATTATTGTGTCAGCGGGCACTGTTTGGGAGGCAACTGCTGCAGAGTGAATAAGGCAGGGTCGATTATTTGGTACGGAGCATTTGCCTAAACTTTCTTTTCCCGTAAAAGATACGCAGGCAGTAACCCACTGATCGGCGTCCACGAGAGACGAGAAAACACTAAGATGCATAGCAGTCACGACTCATTCATGCGTGTTTAGTTTAACAAATCAATTAGCTCCTGGCCATATGCGATTCTCCAGCGCCTGTGAATTGCGGGGGTCAGGATCCAGACTTCTGCTCAGTGGCCGAACAATCGGGACGCAGTGATCCGGCAACGCCACTGAAATTAGCTCTGGCGTCTTGGGCAGGAAGAATGGGGCGTTGAGGTACGCATTACGATAGCTAAAGTAAAGCTGTTTTCGCAGTCATTCCTGCTCGCTTTCGGCTCTACGTAAAAACCGTCGACAAACAACTGAAGTACGGCGTAGGTGGGCAACGAAGAACTATCAGTTACAAAAAGATTCGGAAGTTATTGGGAGAAATGCACGCCAATTTCGTGCTTTCCTCGCAAAAATGCAAAGGAAGAGGTCGGATTTTCAAACGACTCCAATGATAACTTCGCCTTGAACAGGTAATTCATGAAATATGAATTAATTCTAGAAAGGATAGGTAAAATCTGGCTGAAAGAGAAAATACGAAAGTCTTGTCGATAAAAGGACGACTATGAGGAGATGGGAAGTACATCATGTTAGCCATGCAGAAGAAACCAATCAAAACTAACACCTCACAGAGACCGTAGTTAACTTAGTGGCATTGCTCGACTGATTTTAGTGCAGTAATTAGGGCTTTATGTCCGCATTGTATCTGACTGTCATAAAGATCAAATGACCTGACGTCATGCGTGGAGGAATTTCCATGATTAATTCCGGATTTTCGCAAGCAATAATTGTTCTCGCATATTTGCTGTGAGGTACAGTGTTTGATCTATACAGACAATTGATGATGAGGCTTCTGGTAGAAACCATGGTCTATTTCCCAGCCAGCTTTTATGACACAGGTTTTCCTCTTATACTAACACGAGTTTAAAGGAGCGTCTATACATAGATATAAGATATAGATAGATATATAAGATATGTCCTGGTGACAGGACCGGTGCAATCTGAAATGGAAGATAATGGTCACCAATACAGTCGAACTGGGGACATCCCAGCCCGTGTAATATTGTTCTAGCCTACGTTTAGCCGTGCACTAACAGCTCGGATTTTCGGGCATGTGTATAACAGATGACCTTACTGGCCTTTGCAGATCTGCAAAGGTCTCAGGAGGCCACCGACGCCAATCACGCGAAGGGGCTGATGGGCGAGTTGTGACCTCAGGGACTACTAGCAAGAGTCAGCCCACCATAAAAAAGTTGCTGACCAAAGGTGGGGCATATATGCACAGACACCGAAGTGTACAGACTCCACGTCAGACTTTTAAATTGAAGTGCATATTTGTGGTTGAAAACAAATCGCAAAGCTACAACAGATGTCTATAAGGAAGACAACGCCCAACAATCAAGCAAATAGCTCAAACCGCCGCATCACGCAGGCTCACAAGAGTCGACCCCTCGACAAATCCTCCAATGACCTTAAGATGGTCGAAGGTCAGCCTAACAATTAAGTAAAAGCGCCCCGATGAATAGCTAATAGACTTGAGTACGATCTTCACGGTCTGACTCTTCGGAGCATCAGCAGAACTTATAACTTAGACTGAACGTCGATTTTTGTTCAGTTAACACCTGTCATAGGTGATCAACCATCTGACATAGTTAATATTGCCGATCACAACCGGCAGGAAAACGGACCCGTAGCTCAACGTTAGTGTCAAAATCCACGGTCAAATATCCCGGGTTCGAAACTCAAATGCCCCACAATGGGAGCTGAGTATGACTGGCCGATGACGGCTACTAAGCCAGAAATGACCATTCCGTTCATCCTTGTCATTGCCGTCGTCAGACGAACGGGTTGATGTCACCACCTCTAAAATTCACGAGTACAACTCGACATTTCTGAAGAATCTCCTCTATTTTTTTCATATATATGGGATATAAACCACACTGACAAGGGGGAACGGAATGGTCATTTCTGGCTTATTAGTCGTCATCGGCCAGTCATACTCAGCTCCCATTGTGGAGCTCTTGAGTTTCGAATCCGGGATATTTGGCCATGGAGTTTGACACTACCCTTGAGCTACGGGTCCGTTTTCCTGCCGGTTGTGATCGGCAATATTAACTATGACAGATGGTTGATCACCTATAACAGGTGTTAGCTGAACAAAAATCGACCTCTGACGATGACCTCGGGAACTAGTGTCGAAAATTTACGAATTAAAGTGTGTTCACTTTTCCAAAGGACTCATATTTCTTCGACTTTTGTTTCTGAGATGCCCATCTTCCAGCACATACATACGTATATATGAAAAAGAAAAGGCTCTTCGAGAATCGAATTGTACTCGTAAATTTTCAAGTCGGTGACACCAACTCGTTGTCAGACGAAATGAACAGATGAGAAAATGAGATTCGCAGACTAGATCGGTTGGTTCGACAGGACAGACAACGACAGAACAGACTGCTGATGCGTGAGATCGATCGGCACCGAGTTGTGGTAAGATTTGTGGCGGGAGGGGGGAAGGAGAACCGTTAGGGCTCTCTGTGTTGGAGGTAAGAAAGGGGCGGGGAGGTGTGGGTCAGTGCGAATGAGGGCTGCTGATCAGTGATGAGGGATGAGGTCGGGGGCAATGCGACGGCGTTGGATGTGTTAGGCGTTTCGATTATTGCTCACCGTGTCGCAAGGAGGGAGTGAAGAGTCAGCATACTTCTTCGTGGCAATTAGTAAATAGGCACGACTGGTCATTAAGCCAATAGACGCGGCCGCACAAAGGTTTTACGGACTACCAAAGGTACGCAGAGCCGGAGTCCCCCTCCGGCCAATCGTATCATTTCGCGGCGCATCTACATTCAATTTGGCTAAATGACTGTTCCGAAACCTGAGGTCTTTCACAGCGGACGCGGCTAGACGGTCTGTTCAGCAAATCAGTTCGTGGAGCGGAACAAAGGGATGAGACTTACCAAAGACAAGGTCATGATGTTATTCGAAGTCACTTCTCTTTTCACTTCGATTCCGCAAGACCTGGTAGTCGAAACGGTCAACGAGCTGCTTGAGACGGGCGTGACGGTATAACGGAGACATCTCGTCCTATTGCTGAGATTCTGCCTGAAGACGTACTTTACCTTCGAAGGTACGACCTACGAGCAGGTCAAGGGGACGCCAATGGGATCGCCGCTCTCGGGCTTCATCGCAGAGGCAGTTCTACAAAAAGTAGAGACTCTCGTTTTCTCAACCTATAAGCCGAAATTTTGGGCTCGATATGTCGATGATACCTTTGTTATCATTAAGCGGCAAATGGTCCAAGAATATTATGATGTTCTGAACTCTGTTTTCCCTGACATCCAGTTCACAATGGAGGCGGAAACCAACAGCCAACTGCCATTCCTGGACGTTCTCGTCCATCGAAAACCCAATGGGCACCTAAAAACGACGGTATATAGGAAGACCACTAATACACGTTTAATCCTGAGCTACCACAGTAAGCGCCCGTTAGGCCACAAACGCAGTTGTATGCGAACACTCTATAGAAGGGAAAAAACACACCGCAGTAAGCCAGATGACAGAAGATCAGAACTACGCTACCACCAGCGCCTCTTCATAGCCAACGGGTATCCTCGCAACTTAACCGAACGCAGCAGACAGGCCGGACCGAGCCGACGTTTGGTGACAGAACAACCAACAATATGGCGGGCGCTTCCATACATCGACGGCGTTTCTGAGGCCGTCTCGCGTCTCTTAAGGCCGCTGGGAATCGGCATCGCCCACCGACCGGAATCAAAAATTCTACATCTGGTCATGAGACCTAAGACACCTCTGCCACGAGATGAAACCACAAACGTCATCTACCGGACTCAGTGTAACTCCTGCGAAGTAAACTACATTTGTGAGAACGGCAAACGACTACAGACCCGCGTTGGAGAACACATGAGGGCTGTAAGGAGGATGGACCCTTTGTCTCAGATGGTCGAACACTGCGTCGATTCCGGACACACGTTCGCCTTTCAGCATGTCAAAATTCTGGGCCGAGGAGGCGACCGCGTAGCCAGGGAAACAATCGAGGCTTGGCACACGGGGACAACCTCCATCAACCGCTGTGTGGCTCTTCACGCCGCCTATCAAGCCCTTCGAGCGCAGCTCAGTAAACAAATGAGCAGACGTGCACCCAGGCTTAACATGAAGCCAGACGTGAGCGAGTCCATGGCGGATACACACTCAGCCACCCCTCAACCGGGTTCCGACGAAGGCGCAGTGCTCACCACAGCCGTCCATCAACTAGTCCGGCGGACGAGAAAACGGACAGTCGTTGCGGCGTAAACAAGATTGCCAGCCTTGCACGACAGCTACGGACAATGTAGGCACAAACGCCGGCCACCAACGTCTCAACGCCGGCCTCCGATGTAGATTGAGTACATTCCGTCACCCTCCCTCCCACCCTCGTCCGCCACAGTCCCTGTGTACATGCGGCTAGTGACCACTAAAGCTGGTCCATCACTCCCGCATCCGGCGAGCAGACGCTCTAGGACACCCTCCCCGCCCCTTCCTCCCTGCCGCCCTGACTTCATATGTAAAAAACGTCTTGACATGACTGTCACCCACCTAGAAATACTGTGATGCGCGATACCACACTCACCTCCGACGATGGAAGCTTTTTTGCTTTTAAAACGTCGGGACAGTAAGACTATGGTTCCCGATATTGCCTTTTTTCTTATTTATGTCCGGAGACGCGCGTCTTCGTTTGAATAAGCAATATATCTATGCAGAAATTTATTACCGACAAAGACAAGGGAGACTGGAATGGCCATTTCTGGCTTACTAGCCGTCGTCAGTCAGTTACACCCAACCCCGAAGTGTGGAACACCCGAGGCTCGAACTCGCGACCTGTTAGCTAGATGTCCAACGCCTAAAAGCTCGGGTGTTCCACACTTCGGGGTTGGGTGTGACCGGCTGACAGCGGCTTATAAGCCAGAAATGGCCCTTCCAGTCTCCCTTGACTTTGTCGGTAATAACCTTCTCCTTATATCATGCGGCTGCTGTTTTGGCTCGAGAGAGAGCCCATAACGCACAACGGAGCGAGTGAGTTCCGTAAGAACGATTGGTGAGCCCCCCCACCACTATATATATATATATATATATATATATATATATATATATATATATGAAAAAGGAAGAGGTTCTTCGGAAAAATCGAGTTGTACTCGTACAACTCGATTTTTCCGAAGAACCTCTTCCTTTTTCATTATATCGTCTCGGAATGCCTACCATTTCTACTCTACATATATATATATATATATATATCAACATGAGTAAAGTTTCGAGGTCCTGGTAAATTATCCCGTTCATCATCCCCAAAAGAAGACGAAGAAGAAAAAGGGGTGATTGCATGGACCACAGTTGTTTTGGTGCTGACGTTTCGGAAACTTAATAGTTTCCATCATCAGAGTGGTACTCCAACCTTTGGGCTGTCAAAGTGGCTGTACCAACGACTTTGTTTTCTTACCAAGGATTCGGAGTGGACAGTGAAGTCGGCTGAAGAGTTCTTGACGCGCATCAGACATCTCGAAGTGGAGGCAGACGAGGTGATGCTGTCATTTGACGTGATCTCATTATTCACCTCCATCCCACCAGCGCTGGCTATTGACACTATTGATGGCTTTCTCCGGGAAAAGTATGATGAAACCGACAAACAGCTCAAACGAGCACACATCATCGAGCTCCTAGAACTGTGTCTTAAGACCTTCTTTACATTCAACGGCCAAGTCTGCGAGCAAAAGAAGGGGACACCGATGGGCTTGCCTCTGTCTGGACTAGTTGCCGAAGCAGTTTTGCAGAGACTCGAGCATCAGGTCTTCAGCTCGTACCCCCCGAAGTTCGGGGCCAGATACGTCGACGACACGTTCTTTGTAATCAAGAGGAGCGAGGTGAAGGCTTTCAAGGCATTGTTGAACTCCATCTTTCCCGATATTCAGTTTACTATGGAAGAGGAAGTCAACAATCAGTTGCCCTTCCTGGACGTACAAGTTACGAGATTGACAGACGGGAAAATAAGGACAACGGTTTACCGTAAGGCAACAAATACCAGGCGCATCCTCCACTTCCGAAGCAACCACCCTGTTGGTCATAAACGCAGTTGTGTCAGAACTCTCTTTCAACGTGTTCAAACACACTGTAATGACGACAGTGGGAGGAAGGAGGAGATGAATTACTTACAGGCCCTTTTTAAAGCCAACGGCTACCCGAAGTCCTTCATACGCAATTGCCTCAAAAAGCCTCATTTTGAGCGGTCGAGTGGAGAAAAGCCCAAGTTCTGGCTCTCAATACCCTATGTGAAGAACGTATCAGAGGCAACGGCAAGAATCCTGAAACCTTTTGGGATTGGCGTGGCTCATAAACCAGAACGCACCATCAGACAGCAAATCATGAAGCCCAAAGACCCGCTACCAACAACAGAAAAGTCGGCGGTGGTCTACAGCATGCCATGCCTAAATTGCAATGCGAGGTATGTTGGTGAAACGGGCAAACGCCTCGGTACAAGATTGCACGAACAACAACTTGCAATCAACCGCAAGGACAAGCTGTCTTTGGTCTATGGCCACATAAGAGAAGTGAACCACGATTTTGCCTTTGAGAAAGCGAGGGTAATTGGCAGAGCCAATGAGAAGATGGCCAGACAGGTGTTCGAAAGTTGGTCCTCGGCTGGTACACTCAACCGAGCTATAGATCTACATCCCGCCAACCAGGCGCTGCGTACAAGGCTGGGATCAGTCCGGACAGGACCAGTAAGGCAAGCGAGCACGCGGAACCGAGAGTCAGCGCTCACGGAAAAGAGCGGAATTGGGGGCCAGAGGTCATGTGACCAAAGCCGAACACTGTCTCACTGATGCACCCGCGAAGGTGAATGCTGCTCACCTGAACAGCAACGACCGATCAGTCCACCGGCTGACGTGGGAGAGGCCAGGCGGCACGTTGATTTGACCACAATTACGCCGACCCCAAAGGGAACAAAGGTCACGCAGGCCTGTCAGCGGTCAGCCCCGGGGAGGTCTAAGCCAATCAGCGGCAAACGGGCAGGTCAAAGTTCGTGCGTCCAGCACGGCTATAATACGAGGCAAGCGGCAAGACGGAACAACTCAAGACCGGCAAGTGCAACAAGTACGCTACTCCGATGATGGAAACGAGGAAGTTTCCGAAACGTCAGTTCGAATACAATATGGTCCATGAATTCGCCCTCTCTTCTTCTTCTTCTTCTTCTTCGTCTTCTTCGGGAGATGATGAACGCGATACAATGTCTGGACCTCGAATCTTTACGCATATCGATGTATGCTATGGGCGCACAGCCCTCCGCTCAGCACGCAGATGGGAGACATTCGCGAAGCGGGAGTCCTCCACCTACGCTCAGCTGAAATTCCTGCACAGGTGCTTTGATGAGGACGTCTTACCGAAATGCCTCAGATATAGACCGCCTGTGAACACTGACCTTTTCCGACGGACGATGGCAGACTTTAAGAAGAAAATGATCAGGGTGCTGATACGAGACTGCCACGCCCGCATCCACAAGTACCGCCAGATGATTGAACATCATTCGTCAACTTGCCAGTCGATCTTTACGGCACACGAGCTGGGGGTCCTCAAAGCGGCAATTCTCGAAAGCGCACGGCGTCACTGCAAGTTGCGTGATGACCAGTTGTCTGGAAAATTTGAGAAAAGAAGTCCGCCAATGGATAGGTCTGCGCCAATTCCCGAGTGAATGTATATATATATATGGATATAGGCAAAAATGCTGACCCCATGTGTTAATATGGAAAAGGAGGATGAGGCGATCTCTGGGGAAGAAGGTTTATTCATCTGACGTTTCGTGTTCATACTCGAGCACATCTTCGGAGATAGGCTGAGCGAGAAATACAGGGTTTTAAATAGGCCATCTGCACTCTCACCCGATAGGTTCGTCCCGTTCGCTTCTCGTTGGCCCCCCTCTCGCGCGTAGATGGTGCCTGACGGCCTCGTATGGCGCTGGCAAATCGATGCTTCGGTTGATAGAGTTCGTGTCTGATTTCCAGGCCTCGATTACTTCCCTCGCCAGTTTGCTTTCGGCTCGGCCGAGCACCTGGGCGCCGTCAAAGTCGAACTTGTGATTGTTTTCCAGGCAGTACATGGCGACATGCGATAGTACGTCCTTTCGCCTTACGGCCAAAGTGTGCTCATGCATGCGCGTTCTTAGGCGTTTGTCGGTCATGCCACAGTAGTTGGCTGGACAGTCCAGACATTTGACGCGGTAAATAACGCCTGACGTGTCTGCAGGTGGAAGCCGGTCCTTGGGCTGCATGATTAAGCGGCGGATGGTGGCCTCCGGTCGGTGACCAACGCCCACGCCTAGCGGCCTTAGTATGCGCTCAGTGGCTTCGGAGACGTTACTCACGTAGGGCAAGACACGGAAGATTTCTGGCCTTTGTTTCTTCTCACCGTCCGTCTTCGTGTGTCTTCGGCACAAGCATTTGTTCACAAAACTGCGTGGATATCCATTGGCAAGGAAGAGGCGCCATAGGGTTTTACGCCCCCGCAGCTTCTCGGCTTCTGTGCTGCAGTGTGTGTGGATGCGGCGAAAAAGGGTCCGGACACAACTGCGCTTATGCGACAGGGGGTGATTGCTGTTGTAATGAAGAATTTTCTCCGTGTCTGTCGCCTTTCGAAAGACACCAGTCTGGAGGGTTCCGTCTTCCTGCCTCGATACCTGGACGTCGAGGAAAGGGAGCACTCCGTTATTTTCTTCCTCCATGGTAAATTGGATTTGTGGAAATACTGAGTCCAATTCTCTTTTAAAGTTGTCTTTCGCGTCTCGGTGTAGGATGACAAAGGTGTCGTCTACGTAGCGCATCCAGAATTTCGGCTTGTATGTCTGGAAGACCCGCGTTTCCAGTTCCTGCAAGACCGCCTCAGCCAGGTAGCCGGAGATTGGGGACCCCATTGGGGCTCCTTGGAGATTGGAGACAAATGAAACCCCTCCTCTTCCATATTAACACCTGGGGTCAGCATTTTTGCCTATATCCATGAGACTTCCGGGCACGAAGCGCTTCGCCAAGCACGGCATTGGGAGTTATTTTGCTGTAGACAGGGATCTACACGGGAGCAATTGGCCTTTCTGCACAACTGCCTGAGATCAGACATTATGCCGAGGAGCGTCTCTGTAAGGCCACCAGCTAGAACCGATTTCGGTCGTGAGGTCGCCAGAAGCTGCAGCCGACGCCTACTAAGAACCCTCATCAACGAATGCCACATTCGTCTGCGGAAATACGGCAAGGAAATCGAAAGGGCGAAAACAGCATGTGCATCATATCTGGAGACGGAAACACTGCGAAACCTGGAGAGCTGGATCTTGATTAAAGTGAACGAGGAGCGAAATAAGAAAAAGACCCAACTCCTAAACAAAATGTGTACTCTAAGACAAGCACAATCAACGGCACCCGGACCGTCATCCGTCCACAACCTGTCATCCAAACAGCTGACAGAGGACCAAGTTAAAGTTCTTCAACATGAATCCAGTTACAACACAGGAGACGCACAGCCAGTGGACTTCACCGCTGCACTAGAAGCGACACTCTCAAAAACGGATACCACGGAGGACTCAAAGAACGCGATTCGCCAACGAGTCGCGTCCCTCATCATGTCCCACAGACCTCGCCGAACCATCCCGCCGGCAGAGGTAAAGGCCATCAAGGAACTAAAGAGGGACGAAGAAATTGTCATTGTTCCAGCAGACAAAGGGCGGGCAACCGTAGTGCTAGACAAGTCGGAGTACGTTACCAAAGCGCAGTAGCTACTAAATGACGAACAATCGTATAAAGTCATCGACTCCGACCCCATGAAAGCACTGGTAGGCCAAATCAACAAGAGCCTGAACCAGATGAGGAAAGAAAAGGCAATATCAGAAAAGGATTGGAGACAAATGAAACCCCAAGATGCTGCCCTAGCGCGCTTTCTCGAGTTTTCCTCGTTTTATTTGAAAATTACCCTGTTGGAGCAAAGCTGTCTCTGCAAAAATCGTCGCATGGGCTGCAATAAATGATGCCCTGACTCCTTAAAATGTTGGCGTTAAGAATTAATAGGTATAACGTTTTTAAAACAGCAACGGTCCAATAACAATGGTAATGATGGTGAATGCTAGTATTTGTGCACTCTCTAAAAAAATATACAGTGCAGAACAAACAAGCATTTAAAAAATTCCTGGGGACTAAGATGAGTTAGCAGCGTTTTCGGCTAGTTTAACTTATTGGGGGGAAAAATGTGGCCTGCGTAGTGACGGCAATCCCAAAGGAAATAGCTAGCCCTAGTACAAACGAAATCATGGAATTAGGGCTCTACATCAGACAAAGGAGTATGGGGAGAGCAGTTAATCACCGTTTGCTGAGATCTCCACCCGCTGGGTGGCGGGCAGCAGAGTAAGCGCTATTCCACTCAAGGTCGGACCCTTGGAAGCAAACAGAGACCCGAACTCCATCACGGACTGTCCGAAACTGGCTCGAACTATCACTACTGACACAGTCGTGATCATAGGTACAGTAGTTTGTCAGCACTTGAGTGTTTATTTTAGGCTCAAATGTTTCAGCAGTTTCTGAAGAGACTACCACTTCGTGGAGCCCATTCCGTGCTCCAACAACCCCCTGCGAGAAGGGGTTCCGTCGGTCGTTCGCATGAAACAACTCGTTCTGCAGTTTGGAAGGATGACCACACAGACGATCCGCCCTAACCAGTTCGAAGTTATCATCAAAGTGTAAGGCACATTCACGGCCTCTGACAACCTAGCAGTCTTGAATGAGGCCGCCGCGCAGTTCGCTGTGGTTGAGAGGAAGTAGGTTTAGTTGAGCCAGTCTGGTTCCGCAAGGCAGATGACCGAGATACTTCGCCACCTTTACAGCCTTCGCCTGCACTCTTTCCAGCTGTTGATAACCCTTCTTGAACCACGGCCGTCAGGCCTGGGTGGCACACTTTAAGTGAGACCGACGAATGCCCGTAGGTTTTTTCTAACAGCTCCTTATTGATCTTCAAATATCCCGTCTAAACACAAATGACGTCTGTATCGCGCGCTCTTAGCTACCCTTGAACATTGCGAAGATGATTTAAGAGAGCAAGTCACTAAAAAGCTAGATACCCCTGTTCAAGCGCCAGAGTGCACTTTTGGAGGGAGGAGTCGAAGGCTCTCAGACAAAGCACTGACCAGACAATGGGTTTGTAAGCGTCTTGCAATTCTTCGAATCGTCAGGGTTTCTGATGGCATTCTGTATTTTGATATCATCAGTGAGCATTATACCTCAAAAAGGCCTCCACTCCACAGTCGTCCCTGTAGATGAGAAACGGCAAGAAACCCAGCAACGAACTCTGTGGGACAGGTCTGCTGGTCCCCACTAAAATGATATCTATATCCTTCCAAAGCCACAGCCGCCAGGCCTGCGTCGCATATTCCAGGTGCAGCCGCACAATGCCCCATATAAATTGTCAAATACATCTGCATTCAAGTTAATAAACGTTCTGCGTATTGCGTTCATGATTTACATTGCGCAGGCTTTGACTTCAGAACACTATGTGGTGAGGTTTAGATCGTCTTTAATGAATACGCCGAGGTCTTTTTGCACATCAACGGTTTTAAGTGGTTGATTGTCCAGGCAATACTGTCGTGCTGATGCATTTGTTCTTCGTCTTGCTTCTACTAGGTGGGTTGTTACAATTTTTGAAGTTGAATTTCATGCCCCACTTCTCTTTTTATGCGTACAAATCCTCTATGTCCTCTTGTGGTATCTTGACGTCTACTTACTCTTTTATTACTCTCCAAAGTTTAAGATCGTCTGCAAAGAGCGCTACGTCCGATTTCACTTCCTGTACTCAGTCATTTACATAAATAATGAATAGGGCGACCCAAGAACTGACCCTTATGGGTCTCCACTTTTAACAGGTGCTCTCTCTGATCAGTAGCTACCCATGCACATTTGTGTCCAATGCCCAGTGCGTGCCTGGCCACCTGGGATAGATGGTCACGTCTCCTCACCGCTAACTGATTTCATGTATACGGGTTTGGACTGATTTCCCAGTTTGGCCGCAATAGACGGCGTCACAACTGGAACATGGAATTTTTTAGACAACACCTCTTCTTTCGAGGTGGTCAACCCTGTCCTTAGGGTGTACAAGCTGCGTGCGTAAGGGTAGTTGTCGGCTGGTGTGCCATGTGTTTCTGGTACTTTTTAAATTGCCTTTCAACTATTTCAAACACACTTTACATGCATAACAGAGCTCACCAGATGGTCGGTTTAGTTGTCCGAGCGGCCGTAGCATTGGAAATACCTTTTTCCTTCAATTGCTAGTGCCTCATGCATTGACATACAAAGTCATGCGGGGGCCCATTTTGGGAGTATAGTTTGTAGAGGTATTTCATTTCTGCTTGATAACTTGTTTCATCATATCAGTGAGTTTTGATTTGGTTCAGAAGACTGTAGAATATACTCCGTTTGTGAGAGACAGGGTAGTTACTCTCAAAGTGTACAATGACCAATGAATACGCCTCTTTGCGATAAACTGATGTATGAAGTGGTCCATCGGTTTTTTGACGTACAAGGGCATCCAGGAATGGGAGTTTCACATCAACCTTTGTTTTGAAAGTAAAGTTGATTCCTGGAAATATAGAGTTAACATTGATATGGAGCAGATTCAACTGATCTTTCTTGACGATTACAAAAGTGTAATCTACATATCGCAGGCAGAGTTTTGGGTTAACTGTGGGAAGTGCTATGCTTTCTAATTTCTGCATTACGGCCTCTGACAGGAAACCAAATATGAGCGGACCCATGGGAGCGCCTTCCAATTGTCGATAGCATTGTTTGGAGGATAAAAATTTGTCTCCACACAGAGGTCAGGGATTTGAAGTAAGGCCTCTGTAGCCACCTCAGAAGTGTACGGTTGAAGGAGTTCTTCGGTGCAGCTCTTCACCAAATCTAGCGGAATCGGGATTAAGAGTGAGATCGCATCGAATGACATCATTATTTCGTCACATGTAATTTTCCAAGGTCTACATTGTCTAGAAACTCTTTTGGATCCTGAATGGAGTTCACGGTGTTCTTCGTAAGTAGATGTAGTTGGCAAAATAGCCACTTCGAGATCTCATAGGACCCCTAGGGGTTACGTCATAACAAGGAAGCATAAATTTTCGTATGAATTTTATGACAAGCAGGCAGAATCTATGCAATACTTAATTCATAGACATTGAATAAGTAGTCTGTAACGAAGAATGATGAGCGAGCAATGAAAAAACTCCACTGTCGAATAAATAAAACGAATATGACTGAATTAACATTGTAGTAGAAAAGAACCGCCCCTCATAAAAGGACGAGAAGCGGGCAGGGCCGGCCCGCATGTGACATTGTATGGCCGATTTTATGGAGGGTTAAGTATGTGGGTCAGACAGGACTGGCCTGCATGCAGTTTTCAGCAGGACGTTCGAAACGGACACCAAGGCAGAATTCATATGCCAGATGAGGCTACTCACGTCAAGGTAACAAGACGAGAAGAACCCAGACGCGATCGGTCACAATCCGCTTTAAGCCCAGTTAAGAGGGGACTGTGGCGGCTAGCCATCCTGACTGGTCTGGCGTCACTGTTTAAGACCTCGCTGCCTCAAGGTCATTCACCCCTTGCAGCGAGCCGTCCCAGACGAGCTGACCTGAAGTCACTCGACCAACAGCTCAGGCATACCTGCATCCGCGCAGTCGCAGTTGCCCATGCGGCCACTTGAACGCGCCACCTCATGCAACCAGCTAAGCAAACCACTGGGACAGCACCCCTCGACAAATGCAACAGACGCTGACTGGGCATCATTTGAGCTTGGCCCACGAGCCTACAAAAGCGGCTGCCACCACTATCTCAGTGACTCTCAGGCCTGACTGGACGCAGTCAACACCAGCTGTGGCTTCGCCAGTGGCCATTGTCGCCTGAGAGGACAACTCTGTGTTCTGTGCACAATAAACCTCTCAAATCGGTGCCTTCTGTCTTCTCCTTCCGACACTAGGATTTGTCCTAATTATTGTGGTGCTCAGACCACCCACTCACACCGCCTAGCCCCCTTCAGGACAAGGAACATGCGACCGAACCCCTATTAGATGGCGAATACAGAGGATTCCGCCAAGAACGTCGACAGACTGCTTGGGGTCGCATTAACGTTAGATTATGAAAAGCGTTGGCTTGGTAAAACAAAGGTGTCCTGTCCAGTTAAACGTTATTTTACAAATAACAAGCAGTCAGTCTTTTTTACATGTCTCTTTTGAAACTGCCATTATCACTTCTTCGATAAATCAGTTCCAGGCACTGCTTACTCACTTCGAAAACGAATGTCTACGAACATACAGACGAGACTGGGCTCCTCGAAGTTTGAAAGAGTTCCCAAGCAGGCCTGTTGCTGTGGCCAAGGTGAAGAAATGGTCGAGGTACAGGGCACATTCCCCATTCCCCGCAGTCCTTTGGCTCTGTATGAGTTCCTCTCGGATCTGCCTGTGCTAAAAAGGAAATAGGTTAACCTCATCAGGTCCGCATCTGTAAGGTAAATTCTTGAGGCTTTGCGAGTTTCGTCGCCCTGCTTTGAACCCGTTCCAGGAACTCATTATCTTTTTTCGCCAGGGAGCTACTCTTGGATCCCATATTCCAGCTGCGAACGAATAAAGGCTCAGTATAATTTTCAAAATATTGTCTTTTCTATATCTACTAAAGCCTTTTTAATAACGAAGAAGGCGCTGGTTGCCTTTTGCACGCCCTAAAGCAGCGAGAGGAGGGCTTGAGGGATGGCAGAATTATAATTCCAGGGTTTTTTTTCAAATACATTTGAACGGTACCTTCCATTCAGGAAGTATGATAATACACTCCATCTGGTGTCTCCTTTGTTTTGAGTCGCAAGTTGGCAATCTTCTCGAGGTTAAACTTCAATGTCCATTTGTCGGGCCATTCACAAAGACGATCAAATCATTTTTCCACTGTCACTTTATGATTTTTGCAGTTAATGGCCCGCCATAATTTGATGTCATCAGAAAATCTGACTCCTGTGCAGTCCGGTACATTCATACGGTCATTTACATACGGTCATGCATACATACATGCATAAATTAAACATAGCAGTGGTCCGATAACAGAACCCTGAGGTACTCCACTCACGGCGGGCAACGGCATCGGTTTAGCACCACCAGTGCAGATGGACTACGATAAGTCGATTAGAAAGTCCACTCTCCAATTAAGTAGGTTCCCCTTTATCCCATATTTTCAGACCTTGTAGAGTAACCGGCGTTTTAGAAAGCTATCAAAGGCTTTCATGAGGTCGATGAAAACAACATCGACACTTGTGCCGTTATCTAACGAACAGAACCACTGCTCCACTGAACGGAACGTACTGGTTAAGAAGGAATGGTACCATCGAAACCCAGTGTTAAGCACGATCGAAAAATCCTTTTCCTCAAGTTACTTCATTAAAGCTTGTTTGACTATTCTTTCCATACCTTGGTACCAAATGCATGTTAGGTTCACCGGGCGATAAATCTTGACACTTAAACTAGATCCACCCTTGCGAATGGGATACATATTCGCTCCTTTCCAGACAGAGGACAGAATGCTACGACCAAAGGATGAATGAAAACATGCGACCAAAATCTGGGGAGCTCGCATGCAAGCTAATTCAGAACTTTTGTCGTATTTGGTCCGGACACGAATACTTACACTGCTTAAAAGCTAAAATGTCCTTCCTCACATGTTCCTCTGTAAAATCAATGCTATCTCTCACTGCATCGTTTGTTTCAGTGGGCAATTCAGCCTGGTCGAAGTTCGTTTGATTGATGAAAACAGATGCGAATAACGAATTCTTTTTTTAATTCGTTTTTTTCGCATTTAACACCGAGACCGTCTGTTTGTTTGCTGAACTATTGTTGATATAGCTGAAGAGTACCTTTGATTTATCAACAGTCTGTTCGATAATTCGTATTTCATGCTCATTTCACGGTCCGCGGAAATTCGATCTTAAGTCGTTTTGCCTCCGGCGATGCTGCTCGTAATGCAAAGACTGTTTTTTGCAACCGTTCTTTTCCAAAGTTTTTTATTCGCGTTTATCTCTATCTTTGTGTCTAGCGTTGTCCAGACAGGACAGTTTTTCCTTTGGGTTCACTTTGACGGACAGTTTAATTTCATAAATTCGTTGATAACTCCTTTGACGTTGTTCCAGTCGATATATAGATACCCGGTAAGAACTCCATGTCAGTGTAATACCAATTACTCACTTTTCGTTGTAGCAAAACTTTCTCGCCACATATTCACCCGAGGCTCAATCGTCTCCGTTTTTTGACTGTATAAGTGGTGTACCTGAATCAGCATGACATGGTCACTCTTGCCCAGCGGTGTTTTGGACCTGAGTTTGCCACCACTACTGGGGTCTTTTATGAGGACAATTCCCAGACAGTCTGTCATTTGAGCCTCTCTGATTCTGGTTTGAAACGTGACGTTCCGAACGAGAGACAGATTGTTTGTCAGTTTTAAGTGTGTGGAATGAATGTTTACGCTAACCGTCTACTGATAAATTTTTCCAGTCGAACATCGGTACGTTGAATTCTCTAGCTACCAGGGTCTTGGTTTTGGGCCACCTTCTTAATTAACCGAAACATCGCCGCAATATCTATCCTTCCAGCAGGTAAGACTGAGTGTGCGGAAGTCCTCCTCCGACAGATCGGTCACACCATTGAACGCCCTGCATGCAGATACTGTAATGCCAATTTCTCATACTATAATGAGCCCAGTTGAAATATTCCTGTCCACTTGGTTTTTCTGCCCATCGAACACAGTTTAACGTCTCGAATAGCACATTCAAGTGCTCATGCCTGTTTCCCTCAGTAAGATAAACTGAAGCGACAGTTTACGTTGATCACAGTATCTTTCAGTATTCCGAAAAACGTCATTTATGAACGACCGCGTAATCCCACTGTCTTTATGTGAACTGGCAAACCATCACTTACTAACAAAATGACAACCTGATCATTCCGATTAAGAGGAACATTAGCACTTAATAAAAGTTTAGGCCGCACAACGAGCGCTATATGAACATACTCCTCGCTGGTAATGTGCGTAAACAACCGCCAGGAACAGTTCTCAGCAGCGCTCGCGCAGCCGGAGGCAGGTTGGGGGCAAACAAATTACCGATTTTTAGAGGACCGTAAGGACAAACTTGCGGTCTGTGTGCGCGTGTGCTGTGCATATGCTCCGCGTCGTACGCTTGTTCCGAGCCTTCAAAGTAGAATTTGATGTCTCGTTTCATCAAAATAACCACATCCGTCATTGGGGTTACGATAGTCCCGTACCAATTGCAAAATGGTGTCCACGATTGAGAGAGGCAGATTACGAGGCAAAGGCGCCCGACGTATGAAAATTCTTCATGTAACTTGACCGGCAGAACACTTTTCTAACTGAATTAGGAAAATAAAGGAAACGAGGAGCGTAAATTTGACTGTGGTGTGCAGTTAGATTTGTCGCGGCTTGTGTGAAAATGCCCAACTAATCAGTATTTAGCACTCTTAAACCCGTCCGCATATACCTTTTTTTGATCACTCGCCCTTTAGAATGAATTAACATATGCTATACACGGATGAGTATTAAATAATAGTCAAATTGTCTTCCGCTTTCTTACGACATTTTCGGAAATCTGTAGCGTTTTACTTCGCCGGCTGTTTTAATTAAGACCGGTCTCTAACCCTAGTTAGGAATTAATGTGTAAGTGATGATTTCGAAGCGTTCCCCAAATTAGGAGGAAGGGAAGACAAAGCAAGTTGGACAACGTCTACTGTAACGAGGGAGTGCACAAGACTCAATAAGAGGTGGCAGCAAGTCCTCTCCAGCTGGCGAGTTATGACGTTCAGGTTTATCTAACAAATGTTAGCTTTGTGCCTATTGCGTGAGCCGACAGCGTTAAGGATGACACACGCACGAACATGCAAATGGTTAAGTAGAGCACTTTGGGTCGTTTCCTCACTATGAAAGTACTGGGTGGGGCCACTAAGCACGGCATCAAACATCTTATAAGAATAAGGGATTAGGATTTACAACAATTGCACTACAGCTAGGAAACAGGTAAAGTAAAAGAAATACAACAGTACAAAAAGAATTGTGTTACATGTACCAGTGGTCAACCTGGAGTGGGGGTGGTTCCGTCATACCCGCAAGACTACTGGTGGCCAGATGGACTGTAACGCTGTGGGTAGCTGACGGGGTAGGTCATAAAGGAGCTTTGACACAGAGATAGAGAAAGGAAAAAGTTCACAGCGGCGACAGAAGGGAGGGACACCCGCCATCTTCACCGACGAGCGGTTAAACCGACCCCATCCTGAATCCCCGCCAAAGTGAATTCCTTTGCGTTACGCTAGCGCACGCGTGCAACTGGGTTTTATCCGTCTGCAGCCAATCAGCGGGGGATGCAACGCCGGCGCCAAGCCGCGCACGGAAAAGCAGTCGATTGACATAAAAAAATACTGAGGTAAACTCAAATGTCGACCCACACATGCAAGACCTGCGGGAAGACTTCGATAAGTCACGTCATGAACTACGATTACATTTCTCCCAAAACGCCTCATGTGGAAATTTGAATCCCCTTTGCCATCTACATTCTTCCTAACATTAACCTTGGTCTGCACACTCTTGTAGTAATAAAATTATTCTAAAACTTGGAATCTTATTCTCATGCAAGCGCCATGGTGCGTATGCTTGTCGTACTGCTTTTCTGCGTCGTGCGCTTGCGCAAGCTGTATTTCATTTTGAATGCAGTTTGTTAGTACCAGCTTTCTTGCAGCTGTTTGATTAACCATCGAAAGGGACTTTTAGCGCGAAGCCGTACTACCCAGCGTATTTTTGACTGATATGTTGCTCTGGCACCTCTCCAGATACATTAATTACCATATTCACGCCAAGAACTTGGGCTTTAACAAGGAACAGGATTTAGTAAATTTTGACGAAATTCTTTCACCAACCGTTTTGTATGTCAAGATTGTCACAATTTGCTCCCTAAAAAGTTAGTGCTGTCTATAAGTCAGATCAGGAGTGTGTCGACGTGTCGCGTAGTCATCAAAGGTCCTGGGTTCTAGACCTCCAACAATCCGGGCCCGTGGACTCTGCAACGGTGGGGTACTTCTTAATGAGGATCTGATTTATTGATCGTCGTCAGTCACACCCGACGCCGAGGCGTGGGACATCTGGGGTTCGATACTGTGACCTGTTGGTTAGAAGCTCAACGCCCTAACTACTGAGCCACGGGCAAGTTTTCCTGTCGATTGTTATCTCTGACACTACAGCCAGTAGTGGAAACCCTCTTGTCGTTGCCCTAGACGCGGAGAATAGGAGTAAATTCCCTCCCACATAATGGGAGCGCCATTGAAATGGGGCTAGCGTCCACTCCGTGGAAGGCGAAATTTTTCCTGATGGGCAAGGCGACTCCAGCATGACAGTTGTTAGCCTTGTAACAAGCGCTCCAGAGGCAGACCTGATTTGCACCAACCTTATTCAATCATCCTTGTACCAGTGAGGCTGGCCGCATCTAGTTCGGCAATGTCCACTATAGAGTTTTGGACGAATCGCTTAGCCATAATCGATTTATTTTCGCCAATGACTTCCGTGCCGTCTCCTGTAAAGCATTTACTTACCCACTATCTTTCCTTGGCTGCGTTCTGGTATGCTCAAGAAATTGATTTTTATTGATAGTCCAGCACCGCCCTATCAGGGTTCCGGCTGGATTTCACATAGGTTTTTATCACAAACATTCTTCCCGTGCCTTGGTTATACACCGCCTTATTCTGCTAGTCATTCTCGGGTAAGAATTGCCGGGATGGCGGAGGTCGTCTGTTGCAAGAACAGCTCCGATATTCGGGCTTGTTTCGGAGTCAAGGGGGAGGACCATCGCAGACCCGAAGAAAGTTTATTTGCGCACTGGACGCCGCTGAAGTTTCGCAATCCTGGATGTTTTTGTAACGTACATTTACAATAAAAGAGATCACCAAGTAGACGGTTTCATCGCAAGAGGTTTAATGTCCTTGGTAAATAATTATATATTCATAGCTGTAGTGAGTAAGTTCTGATGCGACGGTGCTCGATGGTCGCGGAACCTTGTACGGTGACTAGTACGAAGATGATTTAGTCTAAAACTTTCTTAGTGTCATTTAATGGAATCTCAGACGATTGTGGCTTCCAGGCGAAATGCAAATTGAGATAGTGGGCCATCTGACAGAGTTTCGGAACCTGCAGCATCTGGGAAGCGTGACGATAGGTTTAGGCGCCCCTCTTGAGAAATATCAAAACTACCAATAGCAGCCCTCGAGTTCTGAAACTGTGCAATCCACGTTTCCGTAATACCCGCCATTTGTGGGTTTACATGTGCTGTCTGACAACTTACTCCGAAGACTGCCTGTGTTGATATAAGTGTTTCAATAATGACTGAGAACTGAGAGTGGTTGATATCGGGGACGCCAGGTGAATATCGTAACGCATCTAGGTCACAGTAAGTTCTTCTGCCGATTAAGCACAGTTAAACGCCTCGTTTTTGCCGTTTTTCAACTTCTCCAAGCCTCATCAGCGACATTTTGAGGCGCCGCTCGGCAGGATGACCACCGGCTCTTTTCCGACTTGTGTTTATTCCAAAAGGCGTCCTAATAATATGAAATTAATCCTTTTTAGCTGGAGCAATGCCCAAGGTGCCCCTTAAAAATGCCACCCAGTCTCTTCTGCAGGATTTCTTCAGTCCAACGCCGAAAGCGGGCGCCACGGGAACAATGAAGAGGGCACTGGCTTCGAATACCCCAAGTTCAGCAGACGGGGCAAGCTGTTCTAAGGGTCCACGGCTTGATTCTGGTGATCAGGTTGAAAACAAAGGTACGACGCCTTAAGACGCTGCTTCCAACACACAAACGAATATTGCCACCCTCCTGCCCGACAAGTTTTATACCCGACGAGTAGAATTACATGCCCCCCTCTCAAACAGTGTTCGTCGGGTTTAGCTGCCCAGCTTCAGGGACCAAAGTTTCCCTCTCTCCGGCTTTAAAAAAACTTTGCGGTGGAGTCTCGAGAAGTCTGCCGGGAAGGCAATGCTTTTCCCTCGCTCGACTGCTGCGCGCGCGTGGGACAACCTTCAGTGGGAGCTAGCTGGGAAGCTTGGTAGATCCACGTCTGACGAGTATGCATTCGTGGACCAACAACAGCTGCGCCAGTAGACCGCTGAGTATCGAGACCCTTCTATCATCTGCCGGAGGGTCCGGTGGTGACACTGCAGTAGTGCTGTCGGAGGACCATCCCTCGAGTTCACTACACCGACTTCTCCCCCAATGGGGCAGTCTGCATTCGTTGCGACATCGCCAGAATAACTCAGGTCGTCGGAGGAAGACGACTGAGGTGATTTGAACGCGTTTGTCGTCGTCCGCGTCATGAGCTCAGTAGTGCTGCACTTGATCCGACGTTGTTGCCCACCTGGAGGCGACGAAGAGCAGGCTAGTCCAAAATCTGGCTCTACATTGTCTGCTAAGACAAATAAGTAGTTATTGGATACTTTGTGGTGGGTCTCCGTTGCTGGGGGAGGGGAGGAATGGGTCAAGCTCTCCATATCTATTGTTGCAGATCGTCACACGTGAGGAGACACAATTCGCGACATCACCGAGACCGATCCGATACGACACTCTAGAGGGGAGGAGCAATTTCTCAGCTCCTAAACCCGATCAGTGCGGCCATCTCAGCCAAGATGTGGCTTGAGGACGTGTCACTGATCAATCGTAGTTGATTGCACCCATCACCGATCTGGGGGGACCCTTGATATGATACCAAAACTGGAGAACAAAAGAGCACATGAAGTGGATATCTACACGTGTTCACCGTTATTAGTGTTGTGGTTACGCGGTCACTTAATACCTGCACGAAACGTTCTACAACCACTCCCCTGATATAAAAGCATGTCTTTCAAGACTGTTGTTTGCCCAGTAGCTAACTCTTTTCCGTCGATCCCTCTCCCTTCAGACCCCGCCAGCCCTAAAGACGAAGAAAAAATGAAGCGTAGACAGTCAGTAGCCCAAATGCTCCTGAAGCTGCCACCTCCCAGCAAAGCCTTGATTCGTGGTTTGGACCCTGATTGGCTCTTCCACCTCACGAACGTCGTGCAGGATGCCAAATTTTCCCTCCTCGCAGAGTTTATCGAAAAAGAGCGCAAGGCTGGGACCGTCTACCCTCCTCCCGATCAGGTACGCCCGTCTGCAGTAATCCCTTTTCCCCAAATACGCCTTTTTATCAACTCGAATCCTCCTTCCAGCGTTCGCGCACATGCCTCAACAGACCCTTTTTTGCAAGCTTCCAACAAACTTCAGCCCGTCCCCCCACGGCGCTGAGAGTGCAGCGTCTTGTCATCTGTGAGTGGGAACAACACAGGGATGAGTTAAGCCCTGCCCCGAAGATGAGCACCTTTCATCCCACCAGGTCTACCTCTATTGCTGATGCCTAAATACTCGACCGCATTGAGGGCGAGCATGTGTAGCTGTTATATTTGAGACACGGTAGTTGTAGTTACCGCCAGACCGGCGACACAAGGCCGGCTTCGGGGGAAATCCACTGACCCTGCCTCATACTTTAGCGTATATCTCGCATCGCTTCGCGCGATACCAAGCTACCACCCTGATGTCGGGTGCCACGAGGGGCGAGACTTTTGTACTCAGGATGACGCACCATGCCTGAGACGTCTGCCTTTGTCTGTTCTTAATGCGTGAGTCCGCCTTGGAGACTGTCGGCCGCACTGAAGTAACCATGTGGGATTGGCATCCCCCAAGTCTTACAGTCAGTAGTAGAGCAACTAAGTTAGTAGCTACTTTGCCGCACCCCTCTCCCTCAGAGACTGAGAGGAGCGGAGGTTGCCAGCCAACGACTGTTCGACTGTCGTGCCCGACGATGTCCACTGTGTGCTCTACAGCAAGGTGAAACAGGCGCAGTGACTTGCGCGTGCGTTAGTTTATGGTGCTCGTAGACTTGCGCAGCATCTACCGCACTCTCTCTTCCTCCCCCTCCCCCCCACCCATGGGCTCGGTGTCAAGACAGAGTCAAGAAGACCGAAGGCAGGGGAGGACGCACGTGCATGACGCGGTCGTGCCCGCACCTTGGCGCTCCACTCCACACCCCCCTGTCCACACAATTGACCG
>CACRXP010000082.1:1169881-1182537 GCA_902702965.1 Spirometra erinaceieuropaei
CGCGACGTCAGCCTGCCACCGCAACCCGGACGTTGGCATTTGTTATGGTGCACATTCCGACAACACCTGCCAGAATCCAGTGTGATTCCCATGTTGGTCCGGGGCATCTACCGCGCGGCCCGTCCGGAGGGTACAGGTAACTAGCCAATAGGTGCTAGTTGAGGCCAGCAGTGAAAGACCCAATGCGGGAACAGTAATGACTGTGGCTGAACCGCTGTTCGACCGTATTTTAAAGTATCACGCGTTGTCCACCTCTGTCGTACGACTCCCCGTGTCACATCTACTTGTTTTGTCCAAACTCCGCCAGGGCCTCCAGTTTACGCCCTTCCCACTGCTCCCAACATGATCTTCCTAATACTCTGTCGCCACGACGTTTTCAGCTCGAGCTCTCGATCGGAGCTAAAAGGCGAGACGGGAATACCCACTTCCGTCTCGCAACCAGGACAACTGATGGCGTGGACGCATCTGTCTAGTAGCAGAACTGACCCAGATGTTATTACTCTTCCGGTAGTTTTGATACAATACAAATTCTTCGCCGGACCAAACTCACCCGAAGTCATCGTCAATGTCAGAATGCACTTAGACTAAGCCGGATAACTCGTGTAATTGTCTGAGGATTTAATCAAGATGTACGAGCACTATGGGCCGAGACAGGGGAATCGACAACAGAAAAGCACGCATGAAAATTACCATATTGCCGTCTGGTTACTAGCAGGCAGTTAGTAGTAGTGTGGGTGGGGTCAACATGGGCGGATGGTTCCGTTGGTCCCACACCTCTTGTCTACCCGGCCAGGGGCTGGGGTACGGCTGGCTGGCCACAAAAGGCGATCAGAAATGCCCCTTTCAGTCTCCCTTGTCTTCTCTGACAATACTTATTCACTGCAAGTCATCTTTCCTTACGTGTGCAACCACTGCCTCGACGATATGCGGAGTGGCCGCCCAGGCCCTTACATGCTAATGGTTAATGATCATAGGACCCATTAATACTGCAATATTCAGGAACAGTTGATTCTAGCGCTCTCCTCTACCCATTAGGTCTTTTCCTGGAGCAAACTGACAAAGCCGAAGGCCGTCCGGGTGGTTATTCTAGGTCAGGATCCCTACCACGGACCCAATCAGGCTCATGGACTCGCGTTCTCCGTGCAGCGACCGCAGCCACCACCGCCCAGCCTGATCAACATGTTCAAGGAGATCGCCTCAGATTGCGCTGAACAGCTGCCCTCTGCCCAGCCCACACGTCAGTGGCCTCCCAAGCACGGTGATCTGACCAACTGGGCCAATCAGGGCGTCCTCTTGCTCAATGCTGTACTGACAGTGCGTCGGGGACAGCCCAACTCTCACAAGGATCGTGGCTGGGAACAGCTCACCACTGCCGTAGTCAGAACCCTCAATAAGGAGAACTCGGTACGCGCACTCGCTGCATATTCACCAACTGTCAGACTTTGTCACCGAGGGGGGCGGGGCTATGGAAGTTCTGGGAAGTCTGTCTCAATTGCCATGCGCCTGTGTGTCGGCTCATCGCCCGCGGTCGAACTGCTGACTGTCAGACTTCGTCATCTGTATAGACCCTTAGGCAATTTGGTTCGCCGGCATTGCAAATATGTCGGAGAAATCGGAAGACTACTCTGGACGCGGATGACCGGGCACGCGGCAGCAGTGAGGAGCAACGCCAACTCTCAGGCCGCGGTTTATTCGACAGGACCCAACTACACATTCGGGTTTGACGAGGCTGAAATTCTTGTTAGAGGCGACAATCGCGTGAGCCGCGAACTGCTCGAGTCATGGTTTTTCGGTCCTCAATCAATCAATAAGCGCAACGACCTCCCCGCCCCATATTCAGCGTTGGAACTTTGTCTAGGCAAAGTAGTTTGCCGCGAGGACAGCGTGCGGACGACCACTGTTCCTGGTGTGAATGCCGGCGGGCTAAGTTGGCCAAGAGTCCACACGGATGACGAAATCCGATAGTCAGCAACTCGACTGCGTGCGATGAGCGTGGGAGCCGATAATCTTAACCGACACAGGCGCGTAGGAACTGTATGGCAGCTGCAAACTTCAACACCTGGCCAGTCCAGCCATGGTGCACTCGGGAGCCGTCAACTGTGATAGACATGCAGCGGTCTAACAACTACATCATATAAATACTGGCCATGGCTTTAACTGAAGAGTGTTTATTTCCTTGACTGTTTGCAGAATCTGGTCTTTTTGTTGTGGGGAGCCAACGCGCAGGCACAGGCCTCACAGATTGACGCCAAACGGCACCTCATACTGCGGGCACCGCACCCCTCACCTCTATCTGCCAGCAGGGGCTTCTTCGGTTGTAGACACTTCAGCCAGGCCAATGAGTATCTCCGTCAGCACAAGAAAGCGCCCGTCGATTGGACCGACCTTTAACGGCCTGCGCACAAGCTCCCGTGCTTGTTTCTTCTCCCCGGTGTCAAGAGATTTACATTTTAACGAGATGAGATTTTTTCGATCGTATCAACCTAACCTATTTTTTTACGTATTCCTAGACACCCTTTTAAAAACCTTATGTCTCTGCAGTTATAATAAAGCTCTGACCATCCAGATGCTCTTGCATGTTAAATCAGCACTCGTTGGAAGATGCATGATTCCCGATTTCCTTACCTTGATGGGTGTGAGGCTGGCGTGCCCTTTCCCACAACTGGGTCAGACCAGGGAACAATGTAGCCCGCTCCAGTGAATCTCCGAGCACCCCTTCTCAGGAGTCGCCCTGCTGCAACATTAGCGCAGCCCTCCTATCCACACAGGTCGGTGACAAGACGAGCACTGACGCCGTCTGTTCACTGGTTAATCAATGGCGCCCAGCATCGACTGTTTGCTTGATCTACCGTTGTAGTAGGTCTTACACACCCTATCTCCCCAACTCCTGATTTAGGAACATAGTACTGCAGTGAATAGATATCTCGTAGTAGGCCTCACCTGCGCAGCCGTTGGGACTACCCTGTTTGCAAGGAAAAATGAAGGGTAATGTGACTCACAGACATCAGATTTCAGTTAGCTTTAGTGTGAGTCGGCGGAATTCGGTCCTCAGATCCTCCAGACTCGGTCAAAGAGTTTTAGTGCGCCAGCCTATATTCTTCCTGAGTAGAATAGTTAAGTCTTGGCGCATGGTCCGGGAGGGGGGGGGGTGCTTTGGAGCTTGACACCGCGTCTGTGGGCACCAGTGCCTATTGGTAATTTCGAAGATTCGTGTATGCTGCTTGCGTCAGTTTAGACCACGTGGGATGGGATTTTTTCATAACTGACAGTGGGGGAAAAGGGGCTATGAGTGAACCCAGCTGCGGAGCTCCTGAGCCCACTAGAATTTAGTCGATCGGGCTACGCGTCGTCTGAATATCAGGCCAGCAGGTGTTGGCGGCGATGCTGGGAGCATGTGCTGGAGACAAATAGTCTATTCTGGTAAGCATTCTCTTACCATTGTCGCATCGAGAACAAACCCAAAGCGGACAATAAGAGTCGCCGGGACCAGTCCCGTCATTCCAGGCCCCGAAAACAATCAACAGATCGCCGCGAAGGAGACTTTCAACAGACTGCGAGGTTTATTTATCAGGCTGGTAGGTAGTTGGTGCTGGTGCGTACACGCAGACGACAGCGGTTTGTAAAATGACCGTTCAGCCGCACGCAAGTCATCCCGCCATTGACTGGATCTCATGCAAGTGGTGTACGGCTCGCTCGTCGCAAGGATGATCGTCATAATCCAGTCGAACAGGAGTCGCGTGGACCGCTGTGGTGTAGGGCGACGCGGGGGTTGACTACTGGGATCTTTATTTTTCGAGCCACTGATTCGGAGATCCAGACTTCAAATGGACAGCAGACATCCACACTATGATGACGCAGACTGCACGCTTGGGTACCGGAATCCAGGAACGTTCGCACACCCCAGCACCTAATACCAAGAGTCCGCTCTCGACTGAGTAGTCCGGTTCACCTACTGTTCGCCCTCACCACTGGACCAGGGTTGTCGAGCGCGCGGTCTCGCGGACGACGAAGCATGAATCGCGTATACATGAAGCGAACATTTAATGAGACTTCTTGGGGAGTATGACCACAGGCTGATCCCCAACAGCCGCTCGGTCTGGTCGCGGTTGTCTCCTAACTACGAGGTAACGGTGGCGAGCAAGCCCATTTAACGGAGGCTCTGTAGGAAGTTCTAGAATGCCAGACCACGTGCTGCCGCCGTCTTGGAGAAGGTTCTAAAAAGCGCGCCCCGTTGGGAGCGCGCCCGCCGAACTTTTCCATATTTATACCCTAGGCACTTATTCGCAATTTAGCTTCTCATGAAAAGTATACATATAATCAATTAATATAATCCTAAATTAAACAAAGTAGCCCTGGCCTAGGTTTGTTTAACTTTCCCCCCTTGACCTACCTCCAACCAATCAACAATGGCGGACTCAACCTTAACGCCTTCGGCCCCTGCAGAAGCTATAAATACGGGCGAGGATTAACCTCCGCTGGCCCCGTGACAGGCCGCCAACCTTCGGACGCGGGACCTCTGTCGCTGTCTTCGCCGGATCCCCGTGCCTCCGCCAATTCTTCTTGGACAATCTCCTCTTGCCCTAGTTTACCCTTGTAATTAGGTTCCCCCTTTAGTTTCTTACTGTACATAGGACGGTCGAGAACATAAATTGTCAACGTCTTACCTTCCTTGTGCCGTCTCTCGTACTGACATCTGGGCTCGTTAAAGCCCAGGGTCGCCGTGCACCAATGGGCTTTGCATCACTCGATGGAACAGCCGACGTGCCAGATATCAATCCTCAATGCCCTGGTAGCATTGATGCTATTGATCCGCGGCTGCTTATTCCCCAGAGTCTGCTTAGTTGGCAGTTAGCTTTCGATGAAGGCCGTTCTACCACCCGCCAACTGTGAACGCGCCAAGTAGCCAGCAACTGGCTACACAACATCTCGACACTGGCCTGAAGGCAAGATTGTGCATAATGCTTAGGAAATCCTTCAGACTAAACTTCAAACTGGTACTTTACAGCTTCGATTTTACACTGAACGCCTCAAACGGATGTGTTGTGCACGCTGCAGTATTTTATCTAGCTCAAAACTGCCTGGAAATTTTCTGATAACAGTAGCTTGTATAGGGACGTCGTCAAGATGACTGGACTCCTGTTTGCACGATTTGTCCCGCACACGTCGGCGGTGAGCTCGTAGTACGTCTTCAGCAAAACCAGTCAAGGACACAGCTAGGGTCGGACCAAAGCTTCCGCGTGAGATCGGATGAGTAACCCACTGCAGACACTGCCGAATGATTAAACGGTATTCATAGTCTTTACGAGAATTTGTGAGGCATTGATTCAACGGCTTATCTCTTGTGCAGACAACATTCAGGATACCAGCAGGCAGAAACTTTATTGTCAATCCATCTAGCTGCGTTGTTCCTCGGTGATGATTCATTGCATTTCGACTGTGTGACGATGTCCGTCTCCATTTCGATAAGCTAAATGACTGTTACTGCACTGACACCTCGGTGAGCGCATGGGCGCGATGAAGGCTGTTCCCCTGATCGATCCGTTATGCAATTATGCGGTAGCCCAGCCGGCCAGACTTGACGACCTGATTAGTAGACGGCCATTTGCGAACTATTCGCTCGCTTTATAAGTGGCTAGTTTCGTGGCTTTGGGCCCCTTACCATCCCGCATGTGCGATAGCCCGCCCCCCTTCGCCGCGCTGAGTGAATGTTCCCACTAGGTGAAACGAACGCACGTGGCTCCAGCAGTTGAATCGTATCCCACTCCGAAACGGTGCAGTGGCGAGGGTTAAAAACAGGGCAGTTTTACGCTGAGACTACTAAGGTGCACAAAGACCGGCAATGATCAGCGTCCCGCCGCTGTCAGCCAGATTACCAACAGAACAAAATAAGGCAAAACGATGGAAGAATAACTCCAAGAACTCCAAAGGCAGCATGGGATTTAGTGGGCTAAGGCATACAGTCTGTGGTTGCCGCGGAACTCTGCTCATAACCAAGTTTTTTGGGCACAGGTCTGTCGGCCTAGTGGCGTTCCTGTGTGGTGCGCGGATATAGCGGCATTGATGTGGTATCAAGCCCAACTACTTTTCGCGCCGCTGTCTTCGGAAGACTCGCATGGTGTAGTGCAGTGGGTTTCGAAAACCTACGCTTTATGATTGACCAGCATGCAAGGCATCGGTGGTTCCGAGGCACATAAAACTTCAAAGGTAAGGGAATACTTGCAATCCGATCGTACGGAGTCCTTCGTGGGAAGGTTTTCACAGGTGCACACAGAGAAGAAAATAACTCACAGTTAAACGTCTCGAGGTCAGTTAGACGGCCATGGAGACGTATCTGGCCTGCAAACGACAACTTGACGTGAGGAATGGGTTAGACCACCGAAATCGAGCGACTGTGCTAGGCTAAAGGGAAGCAGCAGGAATGGCAGATCACAACACCAGCGAACAATGCTGCTCCCGCCTACCCCTGGCACAACTCATTGTGGCTGTACACTAAAGGACCTCACCAGCCTTGTGACACGTCTCAAGCTTTGACGCAAAGACAATTTCAGCGTTGCTCTATGGAACGCCGCCAGCATTGGTCAACGCCGACCCACTCCCAATCCTAGTACCGCGCTGGCCTACTTGTCGCGAGGCCTCAATGTGAGGTGGTTGATCGAACGCCCTACGCAGTCGCCAAGCCAGGATAGGCGCGAACTCCTTTAACTATGACTTTCGAACGGCGTGTTAAGGCCCACAGAGCGTTTTCGGAGCATTCTGTCCAAATTCGAGTTCAGGGAAGAGCTTGCCAAGCACATCCACCGGAAATAACATTCATCACACGCGTCCAAACTGTCACCTGTAAAGCATCGTGATGTAATAGAATTAGAACAACTCAGAACAGTCGAGGCTATAAGCGCACAAATCCGGTCCCGTTTTGCCATCTGCCGGGAGAAAGTAGTAAATGTCCGTAACTGAAATCTGTGATGCCGCTGTCGGTGGAACGGACACTTGTTCTGGCGGTTCAAGCTAGGCCTTGCAATGATTATCCACTCTGACGATACCTGAGTGTCGCGAAAAGGTCGGCCGCAAATAATACTGAGCTGTACGCAGCGGCGTCAAATGCGTCAGACGCCGGTGACGATCAGAACTACTCAACTACTTTCCAAGTTAACGACGAGCCCCCCGGATCAAACGGATGTTTACGAGGGGGTTTGTCGTCGAAAAATCAGTCGAGGTCGAGAGCCGGCATATGTGCTCGGACTACTAACTAGTGAACCCTCCTCTTTCTCTGCAGCGATCTTACCTCTCATTGGCCTATAGTGTCGTGCATGATGCCGAGGCCGTCTAACGATGAACTCAGAGGACGAGGCTCGTGGCGATACTCTGGCGCACAAGCCCCATGAGGTGATTGAGCGAGCGCGCTGAGATGAGCCTGCTTCGGATAGGTGTTCTGGCACTTTCGCGTGCGAGTTCAAATAGGGTGTAACACAAGAGAACTACGGCAGCAAAGGATCACTGACGTTCATGTCAAGGTCTTGACCGTTGTTATTCTCGAAGTACTATAGAGCGTACACGAATTTAGAGAAAAACCAAACAAGCCCGACTCCGGGGTGGAAGCAGACACACCGGCCAGATAGTTTTCAACGAGGCGACTCGAGGCTATCAGGCTTATTGACCTCGACGTAGCCGTCAAGGCGCCGACGACGTGTACAACGCAAATATATACTCGTATTACGTACGGTCTGCTTTGGGGAATAACAAACAGTTCAATCTAATGACAGGCAGAGGTTAGCCACAATAGAACGGAAAATGTGACCAGTGAACAGCGTGAACAAAACACATCGAATGCCATATAAATTTTATTCAACCGTCTTAGTTCTTCTTGGGTTGCGATGAGGCAGCAGGGGCCTTAGACTTGTTCTTTTGCATCATACCACTCGCCCTTCTCAAAGTAAGCTAGGGAGAACATAATAGATGATAAGAGGGGCTTACCATTTTCAGCTCGCGGCGGTACTTCTGACGGCAAACAAAGTTCCGAAGTTTCTGTAGAGTTCGCCTTTGGCCTCTAACAAACTTGGTCCTGACGATTGCCTGACGTGGCTTATGGTCATATCCGACCTTCTTTGTGAGCACATACACGCCTTTCCCGCCGCGTTCTTGCTTGATGCCAATGGCTTTCTTGTGAACAAGCCCATTGTACTTAAAGCAGTTCTTCCCCTTCAAGTTCAGAGGATCGCGGCTGAATTGTTCCCCATTCCTCTTCATAAGGAAACAATGGGTGTTCTTAATAAGCATCCAGTGCAGGTGGGAGGCCATCCTTCTGAGAGAAGCACGAGCAAGGCCAAAAGAACCGCGTAAAGAGCGGATTTAAACAGAGTTCAATATCCAACCGTAAGATTCTGATATATATTCGGGAACCTATATAAGAGCGCGTTAACTTCTGTGTAACATAGCGGACGTCAAAAGAAATCACGAGAGCAGGAAACCCATACTAAACAGTAGGGAGTTCAGGAAAAGGATAAATAAATGGGAAGTCATGGGGGTGGGGTTTACGAGCAAAAACGTGTTTGCGTAGGATACTTAGTGATCCTACTCACATATCCAGGCGAATGATTCTGGCCCTTTAAGTTCAAGTTTTGGCCCGACAGTAACATAATTGTTAACAGAAGGTGGGAAAATTTTGCACGTTTTCTTTTATGGTCTTAATGAGCAGTATGATACAAGCAACCACTGGCCGCCGCGTATCTATTCTCGGGACATCGTACCAGGAATCAATGAGGTTGGTGGCCATCACCATGCCTCTACTTATATTTTTTTACTAGAACACAAAAATAAAAATTAAACTAACCGTTGTACCAACTCTTTTACTAATACCAACAGATTTCGAATTGAGTCCTTGTTGATTAAATAAAAGCTAGTCCTGGGGAAAGCAGCAAAAACATTCCTAAATAGTAGGTTAAGGGGAGCTCAGGTAACCTCATTTTTTCAGACAAGTAATTTTGGAAGAAAAACCATCTACGCCCGGGGGCGGCGTGAAGAAATACCTTTTAATATTTGGGTAGAAGATAATTATAACTAGCGCTCGGGAAAAACTCGGGCTGTTTTGAGGGTGGCCAGCCAGCCGGTTCTGACATAAATTTGAAATCCGGGAAATAAGTCGACCGCAGCCTGCACTGTTTGCGTTGTCGGCTACGAACCCGAACGTCTTTGTGAGATTTTCATTGGGATAGAACGGCAGACAGTTAAGAAGCGTCAAAATAAACACGCTCGTGATGTTGGGTTGCGGCGGACCTCGGCCGATTCCAAAAGGCGGGTAAGACCACGGCATCTTAGTGACCGAAGAGGTGTTTTCACGATAATTTACGCCGAGAAAGACGGATGGGGCACAACAAGTGCACTTCATGTGACTCCGACAATTAGTCAGGGGGGCGAGTTGAGGGTAACACTGCTTTCCGTTCGAAATCTCACTATCCAGGATTTTTTCAAGTTTGTTTATAATCGAAACATTTGGCATATTTCTGCGTCAATGTTCAACTGAATTTTATTAGCTGTCGAAAATAACACACAAAGTCCTTTACACTCTCTTCAATTAACTATGACCGATGTTCAGCTTGCTGTCGACAAAGTAGATCTTTCGGCCATCGTGCGTTTACAGAAGTTTATCGAGAAACATGAACACATTTTTATGATTTTCGACTCACTAACAGACTCAAATACATTCACGAATAGCCTAACTAGCCTACCACAAATAGAATCGATTGTACATTTGGTTTCATCAGAAGTCGCGGATAGATCAAAACGCAGACTCAATTTTACTATCCGCAATGTACCCCATACGATTAACCCAACACCATCAATTCAGAAACTTACACATTCGTGTGGCCTAAACATCCGAATAGCTACCACGAAAAGACTTCACTCTAGAAGCAAAATTAAACCAGTCTTAGTAACCTTCTACTCACAGACCGAAGCTGAGCTTATCCTACAAAACGCCGAGTTAAACAGAAATCTTCGGAACCGAAACGCATTTATAGGTCCCGATTTAACACCGATGCAAAGCTTCGGGAAACAGACACCAATTACAAACACAGCAATCAGCACTCCGGTCCCTCAACTGAACCTCTAGCTACTTCCTCTATTTCTGGCAGAAATAAAAAAATGTACAGACCAGCGTAAACAAAGTGACAAACCAACAGCCTCCGTAGATGGACCTCCAGCAAATACTTCTGATTCTAGTTCTCAGGACACAAAACGCGTAAGAGCAAAATCACTTTGGAATGCTGGACAGAAAGAAACAAGGGGGCGCAAAAAAACGACAACGCTCTACTAGAACAGGACGATGACGCCGATCCCGGACTCAGTCATGTGACACCACTAGATAGCAATATAAGTTTTGCTACGTCCCCAAAAAACGATCAACCGGCACTAGAAATCGACTGCCACACAAGACACACAAACCGCAAGGCCTTATTAAGCACACCAGCACAACCAAAACGCCCTAAGTATATAGATATGACAAAAGGGAGTTCTTCAAACTCTAACCAGAAACAAATAAGTTTCTTTAACTGTGCATCGACTCCCCAAAATTCACCTGCATGGCATAGGCATAAGCCAAATCAATCTAGCATTCCACACTTCTTACCATGTAGTGACAACCCCACAAATCACTTCAGCATCTATACCTCCCCAACTCAAACTCCATTTAGGTACAATTACCGCCTGGCTAACCCACCTCACTATATGTACACTCAATCCATACACACTAACCCATGCACTCAGATTTCGCCACACACATCACCATATCCTCCAAGAACCACACGCTTACTTCCACTTAGTCCATCACTCAATCAAAGTACCCTCAGAAATCCTTTTTCACCCCAGACCACCTCCTCTATATCCGACATCCTAAAGATAGCTCTTATAAATTCGAGATCGATTGCCAATAAGATATCTTAACTTCGGACTTTTGTTGAAATATATAACCCTGATATAATTTGCATCACAGAAACATCAGAAAATTAACTTATATCGAATGCTTCGCTATATATCACAAATTATAATTTTCATCGACAGGACCGTGTCAGTAAACGAGGCAGAGGTTGTCTTATCTACATCAAAACTTGCAGTGAACAAAGTGGTTTTGAGGTACCAACCGAAACCTTTGCTGGAGAAGCGTGTTTTGCCACAATAAAATCGAATGCCCAGGAAAACATACTAGTCGGATGCCTCTACTCCCCTCCAGAATGTAATAATGATGTCACAAGCCTCAACCACTTAATAAACAGTATAGCTAACATAATAACTGAATTTAAGATAATCACAGGCGACTTAAACCACTCAGAAATAAACTGGGTCGAAGTATCAGCATCTACCAGGCAGGAGAAATTGTTATCTTCAATTATCTTTAATAACTAGACACAACTAGTTGACAAACCCACCCGAGGAAACAATATACTAGACGTTATTTTCACCAACTACATCTGGTCCGTCTATATGTACTACGACTGCGTAACCTTTGAAAGTGACTACAAAACAATAATATCGACACCACCCTTAAATGCAAAACAAGCACCCCATTTTCGTAACACCCGCCAAAATCCAAAAAAACTCGACAAAGACTCCATGAACAACTATATTTTGTAATTGGAATCGAGCCCT
Source organism: Spirometra erinaceieuropaei (assembly GCA_902702965.1). NCBI lineage: Eukaryota > Metazoa > Platyhelminthes > Cestoda > Diphyllobothriidea > Diphyllobothriidae > Spirometra > Spirometra erinaceieuropaei. Next base: position 1,181,519 of record CACRXP010000082.1, read on the forward strand.
TATATTCTAACAACATCCCTTATGGAAGCAGTTAACCTAGTGTACAGGGTCCTATTTATAATTCGAGATACCTTGCTAGACGAAAGACTCCCATATAAGAAATCACTAATTCCCCACTTCCTTTCAATTAAGCTAAAAAAAAACTAAATTGAGGCAGTGTTTTCCCGGAATAAAGTTGAACAAGGCAAAGGCGACAAAGCATGCACAATTTACTGCCGTCATAAATTTCGACACCTCTCATTGAGCTGCACACGGTCATTGCATAGTGTTCAAGCAACGATCGACCTAGAGAGATAAAACGTGATAGGTAACCTGAAACATGGGTCTAGTATGCGGGTGCATATGGCGAGGGGGGGAGGGGGTGAGAAGTCATCCAAGTATGAGAGAAATTGTGCGGCGTGATTTAGAGTGCAACGTGCGGGGAGCATTCAGTCATGCCGGGGAGAGGGGGGCGGGTGGGGGCGAAATGAGAAGGCGGACATGGGAACAGGGTTTCGTCCATAATCGATAATTACCATGGCAGTGCCAGGTTTACGACGTCAGGAAATTCTGCATGCTTTGTCGCCTTTGCCTTGTTAAAAAAACTAAATAAACTCCTACACAACCCCTCTGTAAGTTATTTATGTACACTTCGACGAATTAGGGAAATTCACGACCTCGTTACGAAAATGGAAACACAAAACACCATAACAGCAGAACTTCGGGCATTCGAATCCCCTGAACGAACAGCCCGGATGTTTCAGGAACAAATGAATAATCATTGGCAGTCAGGCCCACAGGCTATTATTGAGGAATCAGGACAGGTTTTAACAAATGACAACCAAATTGCAAACGCATTCAACAAATAATTCTCAACTTACTACGCAGTCAAGAAGGAAGTGACCTCCCAACTAACCGAAATGACAGAACGCATCCTTATTGTGATCCGTTTTGAGTGATTAACTGTTAATGTAGCAATTAAACAACTATCCAACGCCAACTCTTATGGGACTGACAAAATCCCCCCATGTATTTTGAAG
>CACRXP010000082.1:1191067-1205190 GCA_902702965.1 Spirometra erinaceieuropaei
AAGGTAAAACTGGGGCGGGCCAAACACACTGCCCTAATAATGCCATTGTTTACGCATGTGGGGTTGGAGACGATTCTAAAAATCTTTTCACACTGTGTGCGAGACGTTAGATAATAAGATACGTGAGTGAGAAGCTTAACACCTATTCCTGAAGGGGAAGGACTCGATGTAAGGGGAGAAGTGCCAGCACATTGAGAAGTTTTAGTGAAATCGTCATAGATTGTTTGAGGGGATAAACCCTTGTCCATAGGTTCAGTTTAGTTCAATTTTATTTGAGAGAAAGGTAGGTCTTCAACTTTGAACTCCCTATTTTTTTACAAGCAACAGAAAAATCTCAAAACTGGAAAAGGTATCATAAATGTAAGAAATAATCGGAAAAGCGTCAACTAAGTACAAATATGTCTCGAGTGTTAGTGGTAGGAGCAGTAGTACAGTGGTCGTTTGGGGTGCAGGGAAAGAAATAAGATCACCAGCGGCAGAAGTTGCATAAGTGCATGCCAGTAACCGTAGGAGATGAAGTCGATAAATAGAAAATTAAATTATAAATGTTACTGAAATATAGCGAGTAATAGCATAACATTCGGCTTTGTCAACGTTACAGAGGCCGGGTGGTAATTTAGTGGTTACCGCTATACAAATTCAGCTTCCTTTTAAGAACCTCAACGGAAGCAGACATAATGACATCCAGAGGCAGGGCGTTCCAAGTTACTGGCACTCTGCTAGAGAAGAAGAACTTTCGTGTGTTCAGCCTGCCCCTGGTCACACGTAGTTTGAATGGATTACCTCTTAGGTTTGTGGTTGTTGCTAACTCGAAGAAGTCCCCCCGTACGAGGCTGCAATCCTGACCGCGAATGATACGGAAGTTTATATCAGGTCGTCCCGTAACTGCCTGTAACTCAACGGAAAGAGATCAAGGTTAGCTAACCGCGTTGCATATGGTAGTGAACCCTGTCCTGTCACAAGTTTCGTTGCACGCCTTTGAACCTTCCGAGGATGCTGAGGTTCTTCGCGATCCAGAGTCTTCAAGTTTGGATAGCAAATTCCAATTGCGGCCGCACAAACGTGTGAAAGACCTTAAGCGAAGCAGTCTTCATCAGAGGCAGAAAAAGCCCGCTTGATGAGATAAAGAACGAACATCGCGGATTCAGCTGCCTCCGGGCAGTGCAGCGAGGTCGTGATCCATATTCCCAAGCCCTTATGCGAGTTCACTTCATGCAGTGGTATACCATTCAGGCAGTAAGCCATGTGGTTCGGAGAGCGGGCTCTGTCGACTCGTAGAATATGGCACTTGTTCTCATTGAACGGCAAAAACTAGCCCTTTGACCAGTGTTGGAGTCGGTTTAGGTTCGCCTGCAAATGCTCTTCGTCATCTGCAGTTCGAATGACGCTCCATAGCTTAATACCATTCGCAAACATGGCAACACTACAATTCATTTCACTCACGCAATCGTTGACGTAATTAATAAACATAGTAGGACCAAGAACTGAGCCTTGGGGAAAATTGCTTTCAACGACAACCTCCGCCGACTGTTGGCCACCGACATGGACAGTTTGAGAACGGTCAAATAGGAAGCTTTGAATCCATTTTCAGATATAATCCCTAACGCCTGTTCGGCACAGTTTGTGCAGGAGTCGCTGATATGGGACACTATCAAATGCCCTTTTAAGGTCAATATAGACTACATGCAGACATGTCAAAGAGAGCCGACTGATGTCACAAAACCGGTATTCGAGACCTTCATGCGCTCAGTAGGTTATTTCGGTCCAGTGAAACGTCAAATTATCTTCGATCAAGATCTCAAAGGCTTTCGGAGCTGCTGAAAGTATCTTTATTGGTCGAAAATGGTCAATTGACAGACTGGACGCGCTTGGAGATAGGCAGGACATAGGATTCCTTCCACCAACTGGGATAGGCCCACTTTCGAGAGCAAAAAATAGATACCCCATACAAGAGCAATTGGAAAAGCTCATTTGCATCCACCTTTAGAATGCTAACTGGAACACCATCTGGTCCAGACTTACAAGATTGACTAACTCGTCGAATAGCTATGGTTACGTTCTAGTGGACGCAATTTGCAGTTTCAGGGACAGAATCGGTTCAAATCCCGATTTTCAGAAGCAAAGCGCTCGGATTTTTAACAAAAAATGATAAATAATTTTAAACAGTCATATTTTGGAAGAGAAAACAACGGGACAATCAACGTCAACCTGGAGTCTGATACGGGATTTCTGAGGATCTTGAATGATGGGATGATGCGTTTTCTATGACTTCTTGCTGTTCTTGAAAAGAGCTTCGCGGCTTTTAACGTATGGTCTCCGGTTAATTTGATTTCCTTGGCTGGCCGATTTTCTTGGGACGGCTTATTAAGCCACTCAAAAACACGCCGAATCAAAAGCTGAAATGGATGGTCATCCTACCTATAAGAATAGTGGAGTAGCCTGCAAAACATACATACGTCGAAAAAGTAAAGGAAGGAAAACCTTACCAATCACATAAACTATTTTCTTAGGGGGAACAAGTCAAGAAATGTGTGGGTTCGAAATTTCACAAATTTTAGCACTCACAATCCATCCTAGGAAGAAATCATTCCAGTAATAAAAATAAAAGTGTGCCAATAATTCTTCCGAACGGGCTGACAAAAAGTCGAGGAAGCTAGGTTTTTTGGAAAAAACCAATCACATTCAGGTTTCAATCTGATGTAAACTTTCGAGTGAGTTTGAAGATGACACTAAAAGGCAGACAACCTCTACAGGAAGTAAGATCAAGTATGATTGGTCCTCAGTTGAGAATATTGAAAACCTGATTCCATATGTCGATATGCGCAGCCTCGAGTAAGGCTTCAAACTTTCTAGGGCAGGAAGGCGAAAAGCAGCAGACTTCATAAAGGTTAAATTCACCCTCAGTGAGCTGCTACTTAAAATTTAAGCTGGTCGCGGCATGGAAGGCCTGTGAGAGACAAAGATCGAGATCCTCACTTGTGTTGGACAGGGAATTAGTAACCCGCGAATAAAGAATAGTTATATATTAAAGCTGCTCGAAGTCAGCAACTAGCTTTTACAGCAGAAGGTCCAGCAGCAAAAATGTACGGACGTGACCGATCTCATGAAATGTTGGCCGAGATTCTGACTTTCGTTTACGATTAGGAAGGGTTACTTAGGTGGGGTTGAAATATCGACTAGCATGCAGCATAACCCTATAACATTTCGGACTTGCCAGGATGTCGGCTTTTGGATGCACTTTTTCTTGACCTCCTGCAGAAACCATACTAGGTGAAAAAGGACTACATAAGTAGCATGCATTTTCCTATGGATTTTCGATGGTCTTATAAATTTAAATATATTTTACAGAAGACGTGAACAGAAATAAATTTTCTTTTACTCATTCGGTAGAAAATAACATTGTCTTTCCATTTTATACACGAAGAAAGTGTATGTTTAGTTTTTTAAAAAGATTCTTATTGCGAGATTTTTAAGACCGTGCGATGTTCATGCATACGGGACCGCACATGTCCTCTTACCACTGCTCCTCATGAAATGTACAACACAGTTCGGATCCATTGCACAGTTTTATTAACCATATGTGGTATCTTCTTGAAGGCATATCGGTATATGTAATTTTACTTACGCGGAAAACATGCACCTTGTTGACTGAAATCGCTGAACACTGATGCAATGACAGATCAGCTCAAAAATATTTGGGAATTGGGAAACTTTTTAAAAACCTTAATATACACTTTCTTCGTGCATAAACTGGAAAGACAATGTTATTTTCTACGGAACGAGTAAAATTAAGCTTATTTTTGTGCAGGTCTTTTATAAAATATATTTCAATTTATAAGACCATCGAAAGCAATAGGAAAAATGCATGCTAATTAAGGAGTCATTTTTTACCGAGTACGGTTTCTGCAGGAGGTCAAGAAGATGTGCATTCAAGAGCCGACAACCTGGCGAGTATGAAATGCTATAGGATTATGCTAGGATTATGCTAATCAATAGCACAAAACCACCTAAGTAATCCTTCCAAATCGGAAACGAATTTCAGAATTTCGGCCAACACTTCATGGGATCGGTCACGCACTGCACATGGTAGTTTAATAAAAAGGCAGGTTTTTTCCCCACCGCTGTCTTGACGATAATTTCGAACGTAGGTGTATCCTGGGAATGGAAGATTGAATTCGGCTACAAAAGACGCTACCCATGTCTAAGTCACAAGAACAATGTCTTGGCAGTGTGCAAAACATTAACATTAACATTGGACAAACATTAACAAAAATTAAACATTGGAGTCTGGAGCAAAGACAGCTTATTTAGCGAGGACCTGACATTTAGAACGAGAAAATTAAGGAGACGAAGTGTTTGTTTTTGAGAAGGAATTTAAGTCATCATGTCGTTTACTGTCCACGTAAAATAAGGATCGGATGGTCTTATGAGTGTCTGTAAAATTTTCTTGACATCGTAAACACCTGAGGTAGGTAAAGACGCGTAGAATTTGGGGAGGAAGTGATTGCCAGGGGAACGGAGGAATATCAAATCTATCTAAGTCTGCACACGAAAACTGTCTTTATTTTCCAGATCTGCAAAGGATGGTCTAGGCTAGAGTCGAAAACTACCGTCCCAGTAGTCTTACTTGAATGCTATGCAAGGTTAGGGAAAGACTTATTGAGAAGCAAGTAATGATATATATGGAGCAAAAGAGCCTATGCGCTGTCCAGTGCGACTCTCGCCGCGGTAAGTCATGTCTTAAAGTGGTCTTCACCGCACAGGAACAGTGGACTAAAGCCATAGATATGGACTGCCCAGTGGATGTAGTTTTCTATGACTTTAAGAAGGTTTTTATAGCGTGTTCTATCGGCGATACTTGTAAAGAGTAAGGCTATGTGGAATTTGGGACAGCACTTTTAAGTGAACTAAAAATTTCCTGTCATTGATTGTGCAGAGACTAACTGCTGACATCGCAGCATCCAAAAATGTTCCAGTACAAAGCTGTGTCCCAAAGGGTTTCGCATTATTTTTTTTCTAATATAGATATATTGATTTAGGACAATGTAATTCTTGGGAAACAGGGAACTTAATTGTGTAAAGGATTCTATCATTGGTTAAAGTAATCTCCTCGCGATTGTTTGAGTCGGTTAGAATCTGTCCGTAACGATTTTGTATGTGGCATCTAGATCGATATGCCGGTTGATGCATGCCTCATCTGAGTGCATTGCCTCCAGGAATTCGTGGCCTTTCCTTATTGGGTAGGCGCCAACAATGCGAGTGTTTTCCCACGCAAATTTGTGCCCAGTGTCCACTGTGCGCACGGTCACTTGGTCAAACTGGGAAATCTGTCTCAACCCGTATACATGAACATCAGTTAGCGGTAAAGCGACACGACCATCTATATCAGGTGGTCATGCACACAGTGGACACTGGGCACAAATTTGCATGGGAAAACACTCGCATTGTCGGCGCTAGCCCAATAAGGAAAGGCCACGAATTCCTGGAGGCAATGCACTCAGATGAGACATGCATCAACCGGCATATCGATCTGGATGCCACATACAAAATCTTTAAGGACAGATTCAAACCGACTCAAACAATCACGAGGAGATAACTTTAACCAATGATAGAATCAGACCCTGTCTGAAAGTTAATTTTTTTTGCACGCAAGTTGTCTGAAGACGAGATGGGGAACCAGTCTCGAAAATTTACACAATAAAGCTTTATGCATCCCAAAGAGTTCCATCTTCCTAATTATATCTCTTGGGATGCCGCTTTTTCAATTTATACATATTTGATATTTGTAAAGTCAGCGTATCCACATCAGCTAAAACTTTTAAGGAAGTTGACCATATGGCATCACACTGGCGTGGCTGCAGTACCAACCCTCACCTAAAGATCTTACAAAGGACTAGGATCACGCTTTTTATTCACTGAGGATACCTGCCTTTAGGTCACAGCTCTGCTTTTCTTTTTCTCGTGGAAATTGCGCTTGGCGATTTGTGGCGACACTGTGGGTCAAAATTGTCAACCACAATAATCATCCTGACGACGAAAGAATTGAAGACACTTTTTGTAATGTCTGTAGGGTCCGTTTCAGCAGCAAGCTCCGTCCTGAATGTCGTTGTTTATTTCTCGGCCTACAAATGAGGGCCCATTTAACCTGCATACGGGACATTCATCCACAAATGAACTTTAACGACATCATCGCCGGGCACGCAACACTAGTCGTCTGTGGTTGAATTTGACGTCCTATAGGCGCCCATTATTTAGTCACTACTTACTTGCATCTCGCGATGAAATGCTGAGCATCTTTGGAGATATAAGCTAATACTCTGGGAAGTAAGCGTTTGCTTTTTGTACGTCGGGAACCCGGGAACCAGACCTATGAGGGATTGGCGTTTCAGAGACATCCAATCGCTTAGCGATACCATAACGATCTAAAAGGACTTCCTTGGGTTGTAGTACACATTTTTTAATAACTACTGGACAACAGGGACCATCTCAGTTTATTTGGTAAGGATAATAGGCAAAGCCTATGAAAACCTTATCGATTACGTGTCAGCTCGTTAAAAAAAACTGTACACGAGCAATACAAATATTCGCTATTAAACAGTACTTGATTCATTTGAGTAGCACTGTATCAGAGAAATTATTTGCTGGGTTGTGGGGTATTAGTTCAGATTCAGACTGTCGAGGGAAAACAGGGGACACAAATAATCATCCAAGCCTTTCTTAAAGAGTTGCAGATACGTTACCTCCACGACTGACTGAGTGAGATTGTTCCATTTCTCCACTACCCTATGCGTGAAAAATTCAGAACGAAGATTCAGCCTGGGAATTGTTATCCGCAACTTCATCTAGTGACCACGTTCGGTTTGTTGCCCAGTTATGCCATCAGACTGAGAGGAACTACCCTTGATCGACAGGTGAGATGTGCTCACAGGCTAACTTCTCTTTGTAGAAGGGACAGCAAAGATCTAGGTATCGGGACAACTTTGAACTTGCTGCCCTCCGAAATCTGTAAAAGAGCTGTCCAAAACATTATACACTGGTTGGGGTGCTTCCATATTCTTTACCCGGAACTCTTCGTGTATTTATAATACAGAATATCGACATGGATGTCATGAATAAAGAAAGACAGCCACTCCCATCGAGCAGGTACAGTGAGTGACCTATCTCGTGAAATTTTGGCTGAAATTTTGAAATGCGTTTTCGATTAGAAAGGATAACTTGGTCGCGGTTGTAATATTGTAGAAAGCGTGCTCGGTAAAAAATGATTACCTAAGTAGCATGCATTTTTCCCATTGATTTTCGCTGGTCTTGGAAATCCAAATATATTTTGTAGAAACCATTAACAAAAATATGCTTTCTTTTAGTCAATCAATAGAAAATCACGTCTACTTTATATTTTATACTTAGGGAAGGAGTATAATTAGGTTTAAAAAAAATTCTCTAATTAACGAATAATTTGGAGCCTGATCATTCGTTGCATTAGCGCTTAGTGATCTCACTCTACAAGGTGCATGCGTTCCGCGTTAAGAAAATCGAATATTTTTCTATGCCATTAAAGAGATATCATACAGAGTTCATAAAATTTTGCCTTGGATGCGGATCATGTTGTACATTTCAGGAGGAGCAGTGGTAAACGGCCAGGTACGATGCTATGTGAATGTAAATTTCGCGGTCTTAAACAGTCTCATAATTAGAAACTTTTTTAAAACCTAATTTTCTCCTTCTTTAAGTATAAAATAAAAAGAGGACGTGATTTTCTATTGATTGATTAAAAGAACGCATACTTTTGTTCATGGTTCCTATTAAATATATTCGAATTTCCATGACCATCAATAATCAATGGTAAAAATGCATGCTAATTAAATAGTCATTTTTACCGAGCACGCTTTCTACAGGAGATTGAAAAGAAGTGCATTTAAAAGCCGACATCCTGCCGAGTCCGAAATGTTATAAGAGAATGTTTTACAATAATCAGTATTACAACCGCGACCAAGTAATCCATCTTAGTCGAAAATGCATTTCAGAATTTCAGCCAACATTTAATGAGATAGGTCACTCACTGTATTTCCATAGCCAAAAGACAAGTGAAAAGCCTTAGGAGCCCGTCATATAAAGAAAGACTGGCCAAACGCAATTTGTTTCCTTTATCCTACAGATATTTAAAATGCAACCGGCTTTAAACATTCCGCGTCATTCGCAAACATGGCTTTTTGTATAAATCCAAAAAATTCATTGGGCTTACAGGCAAGAGTCACTTGCGCTGAATTCCGTACAAGATCAACAGGGGAGCGTATGCGTCAAGGTCAACGGCAGCTTTCCTTCAGCCAGCGGGTAGATCGACCGTGGAGCTCACTTCCAATGCAGACTGTAACTTCTCATACCGTGATAGTGTTGAAAGGGCAAAAGGGATGTTTAATTTCTGATAAACAACGCATATCACCGCAAAATTATATGCAGTCAGCAATGAACTACACTTCGTGACTTCCATTCTCAAGCATCGTATCGCTGCACGTTTGGTGTACCATGTCCCCGTAAACCTTGCTGGCGATTGCATTTTCGTGCTGTTTGTATTAAATTGCATTTTTGACATGCCGTAAACGCGCTGGATCAATACGAGGGCCAGGTCAGAGATGGCACTTATTAGTGAGCTGTACATCTATAACATGTGCTACATATGACTATTGCGACACGACTAGGAGAAGGCTTACGCCGCACCAGTCGCTCGCCCCCGATTCCGTCGTCGGTCTTCTCGACTCTATCTTGACGTCGGACCCAGGTGGGGGAGAGAGGAGAGAGTGCGGTGGATGCAGCGTAAGTTTTTTTTTCACTGGAAACTCGCGCGCAAGGCACCGTCACTGCACCCACTATGCTGTGGGGCATACGGTGGGACTCGCAGGTAACGACGATCGAGCTGTCATATCATCAATAGGACTATGAAGTTCTCCGGTCGTACCCTTTAAATGCATGCGTAAAAAGAATACACGCATGTGAAATCTTCAGCATAAATGAACGACCGAGTGTGCTTAACTGCTGTTGGAACATCATTAAAGTAGAGCAAGAAAAAGTTGGGAAGAGCATCATTTCGAATCGGCTCTTGCGTGAAAGTGACGATTTAATTGACATCTTTCACCTTCGATCAGACAGGCACAACGTCCTAAAATCATTAAGGGGACTGAGACTTCCTAGCGCGTCAATTTTTAGTAAGAGTCATCTGTATGGCACTTTGTCAGAGGTTGTGCTGAGACCGAAGTTAATAACGACCACCAGTAGATGTTCATAGAGAACCGAAGTAAGTGGATTCAGAAAATACCGATGAGACATTTTGGGAGGGGGATCTGTCAGGAAGCCACGTCGGAAAGAACGACAGACCTGTCTGGCTACACAGAAATCAGTGAATGTGATAGAAATTATTGTCTTAAAAAGTTGGGCAACTGGTATTTTGAGACCGCGGCGATAATTTTTGGCATATATATATATATATTACATAAGAGGCTCACTAAGAGTGCAACAGACCAGACGCAGACAACTGTTTTACAGTCGTTACCGATCATCAGTGCGTCATAGGTCTTGAAACGGCTGTCTGTGTCTGACATGTTGCACTTTTAGTGAGCTGTATATGTGTTATATGTGGTATGTGTTCTATGACACAACGTTTGTTCTCGCGTATGAACTGCCGTCAGCCAGTCACACCCAAACCTAAGGTGTGGGACGTCTGGGGTCCGACCCCGCGACCTGTTGGTTAAAAGTCCAGTGCTCCCTTAGCATTTTATATATATGCCCGATCGTATCAGACAGGATGACAAGTCCGTGGTTCAGTGTTTAGGACGTTGAACGTTCGACCAACAGGTCGCAGATCGAGCGGGTTGCGCACGCCGGAATTGGGTGTGGCTCGCTGATGAGGACTAATAAGCCATTCCTGTCGCTTCTGTCTCCGTCAGTAATACTATTCTGCTGCCCCTGACAACACCAAATATAGTTCATCCCATCAAACTGCAACCGTCGGTCGAGAGTTACAATTAAATCGCCTCCAACTACAAGACCTGACTAGCTTATTTCTGGAAGCACAAGTCACTCCGCAGCCAGGAAAGCCCGCTAGTCTAAATCTCTAAAAAAATTAACTCAACATACAGTCTTTTTCACTTTCACGCGCTATAGTGTCATCAAACCGCTGAAGTACTGTTCGACTGTCAGAACTAAATACTGTTTTTTTCATTTGGCAGAAAGCCCCACGGCGCAAATCAAATGAACCTAAAGTGCAACAGAAGTCTATTTTAGACATTTCATCGAATCTAGGTGGAATGCGGGCATTAAGACAAATCTGTTATATTTTGACAACAGTCGGGAGAGGGCCCGCAAAAAAATACTACCAGCCAAAACAGCCTGTCATACGAGAAAGGTCATAATAGGGCTTTTATGGGTGGGGCCTATGGATGCGTAAATATGAGCCAAGGTAATTACAGATTGTTGGTAAATTTGCTTTTCGAGCCGAAAAGGTTTAATGCATCGGTATATAGCAACGGCAAAGGGGCGGGATAAATAAAAAGTAAACATTTAGCAGTGTCGTTAGCGTAAACCATTTTTAATAATCCGCCAGGCAGTCGATCACATCAATCCAGACGTCCAAGGCATACTCGGCCAATGGGAAGACAGTTGGGTAAGTGTGCGAGCCTCTGACACTGTAATGTAGTGTACGTTTTTGCCATGGCTAATAACGATATGCTGAGTAGTCATACGCGAGCTTCGACAGAAACAAGGAAAGCACCATTGTAAGCAATTAAGAAACGGAAATGCTGTTGTCGATGTGGCATATTAGAAAAATAAACAAGTATGAATTGTATTGTGGTAGAAGTTATGCGGACACAATATAGTCCCATAGCATATTTTTTCGGCCAACTTGTTAGCAGGGAAGTAATTGTTTGTTACTGTTGTAGGTCACTAGACGCAAAAGTTAAACTAAGTCATCATACTACGGTTAGTCATCGGAGCCAAAGGGAACACATTTTGGAGAACATAAATTCAAAGGATCTTGTTGATTATTGTCAAGAAATAAGACTGTTACCAACGAAATTGATGTACAGGTGCAGTCATTGGATGAAACAAAAAGCCCGCAGTCGTTATTCTGACGGATATGGTTTCCAGTGGCCTCGATGTCGGAAAAAGAAGTCATTAAGAACGGGAAAAATGTTTGAAAATAGCCGCTTTATGATTATTACAGTCCTGAAGATATGGTTGTGTTTTCTGAAGGGAATTAGAGTTTGAGAATGCGCGAAAGACATAGGCATAAACCATTCAACGGCTGTTGAGCGATACGGTCTGTGTCGCAATGTTTGCAGCGCAGTCCTTCTGAAGCAAACGAAGAAGAAAGGAGGACCTGGTGTAGAAGTTCAAGTCGATGAAACGTTAATAAACAGAAGGAATTATAATGTTGGCAAGCAGAAAAGGCAATGGTGGCTCGATGGCATGTACGATACTTGCCGACGGAAAACATTATTTGAGCAGGTTAGCGATAGAAGTTGGTCTGTTCTGCGAGCAGCAGCTATAACAGCGTAGATAAAGCTGCATATCGACTACGGCGGTCGCTCCTTAACTGCATGAGCTGAGATGAAGTTTGTTAAAGCATGAATTGGTCTACAGCGATCGATTCCGAAGTGTCTGAGGGTGCGGTTGCCTTGGTGAGACAGCATACCGACTACGGCGGTCGCTCCTCGGTTGAATGAGCTGAGAAGAAGGTCAATAAAGCATGTGCCCGTCTACAGCGATCCTTTCTCAACTGTTTGAGGCTGTGCAAGTGTAGATGAAGCAGTATACCGACTGCAGGTCAGATGAAACAACAATTGTGTCGGGCTAAAACCTATAGTAGGTATTCTTTTTGGGCGACCGATGTTTGGGGGCCTTCTCCTGATTGTTACCGTCAGACTGTTTGAACCTTACCATTAGCAATATTCCCGACTTGATTTCTCATGTGTACCTCTCTAAACGATTTTTGTGTTCTTGTTTGGGAGTATAGACATTTTTTTGAGCGAAAAATCTTGACGGCCGAAAACAGCGCGAAAGTAAGACTACCCCAAAATAAAAAGTTATCGTAACAGCCTAAGCCGGGAGTGAGAGACACTGGCTACCACAGCCTTCAGGCCCATCCCCGAATGGAAAGAGAAGGCGGACGCCAGTGGGGATGATAATACATATTGAACATAAGTGAAGAAGAAGAGTCGAGCACCGGAACACTCTGTTTATTGTCCTGAGCTTTCACATTCGTACAGGAGTCCATCGTCAAAGATAGTAGCAGCAACAAAACAAGCCACAGTTATAAGGCATGTAGACCAATCATCGACCGACGGCGCCAGACTGGAAGTGACTACGCAGAGCTCTGCACACCGGCGCCAGGTCGATAAATCAATTGATCGAGTACTCATCCGAGGCCCAGGCTTCAATTAATTCTCGGCCTGTCTTGTTTCCAGCGTGGGCGACTATTTTGGTGGCTGCGACGTCAAACTCGTGGCCCATTTCGTAGGTGATGTCGGTCACTTGTGATAATACGTCGCCAGCTTCTGTTCGTGTATGCGCGATCCGAGCATGCGCCCAGTCTGACCGGTGTAGTTACATGGACAACTTTGACACGGAATGCGATACACTACTCCAGGTTGCTCTTCAGGCTTTAACTGGTCCTTTATTTTCATGACCCTATTGCACATGGTGGCTTTGGGACGGTATGCAATTCCAACACTTAGCTCCGGAGGAATGCGCTCGGTCGCTTCTGAAACGCTCCTGATGTGTGACAGAGAATGCCATATCGTCGGTGGCGTTGATGTTCGAGTTCTCTGGTGGCGACCGCGTAGGAAGCGACTTCTGAATGCCCTCGGATAGCCATTTTGCACAACCTGGTCGCGGAGATAGCGGGCCTCACGTGCTCTGTCCTTCGGTCTGCTGCAATGAGTTTGGATCCTTTTGAAGAGCGTCTTCACACAGCTTCGTTTGTGAGCCACCGGATGGTTGCTGTGAAAACTGAGAAGCTGTGTGGTATTCGTTGCCTTCCTTTGAACCGTCGTTTAAAGTTCACCGTTAAGGTTTTGCCTAACAAGCACATCCAGGAAGGGCAACTGCTGTTCCTGCTCTTCTTCCCTCTTGAATTTTATATCAGCGAAGACTGCGTTGAGCGGGCTGTGGAAATGTTGCAGCATGTCCTTCTCTACGATGACGAACGTGTCGTCTACGTAACGGCGCCAAAACACCAGTTCATGTTGGGTAAAGGAGTTGGTAGCCGGACGAGGGGACATCCGGTGCCGGGTGAGCGGCGTTCCAGGTGCGTGAGGGAATGCGTCACAGCGCCAAAAGACAGGACACGTCTGACTCGGCCTTAAATCTGATTGGTCAGTTGGAGAGTCGAGTCCTGGTGCGCACGTGCAGCCACTCTCGAGAGGCCCAGCGTTGGGACAGGCGCTCGGGGTAGGGCCACAGCAAAGTCATTTTAAGGGAATATAATGAAACCCTGTTGTCCCCTTAGGAATCGCGCCAGATTTCCACCATTCGAGCATTTAACCGATTTAGGAGAATTTATTGAAGTCTGGTGCCAACGCCGATTAGTTCGTCTACAGCATCTCGACTCAGTATTTGACAGAGAACATTTGCACATTTAGGAGGGGATCGCGCATCGTCTCTCGACTTTAATTGGTCACATAAAGAGTAAAGATAAATTTCAAGATGAAATTGAGACTCCTAAAAAGCAAATCCAATGTTCATAATCTGAGAAATCGACGAAATTTTCGTCGAAAACCAAGAAGAAAGGAACGCATAGCCTTTTAGTCAGTAATAGTCAAATGAATCTCATCCGATCAGGAAAATCGTTTGTTTTCATGGGCGAGGCAAAGCGAAATCCACACCCATCTCCCGTCTTACATATGATCAAGGAAACAACCTAACTAACTATCCGAGAAAAACAACTTCCTTACTCTCTGTTTAACGCCGTCTGTATAAAGGAGCCTATTTTCGATGGGTGCTCGCACCCCGAAGCACAATTAGCTCAATGGCAGTCGTGAATAGGGCAGTGAGGAAAATTTTGAGATAGCTGCAGCTCGCTAAGTTGTCTGGTACGGATGATATATCCGCAGTAGTTCGAATTAACTCTTCGA
>CACRXP010000082.1:1215945-1238824 GCA_902702965.1 Spirometra erinaceieuropaei
TGATATATACCGCGTACTCCACAACAGCATGAAGGCAGGGACGGCGAATTGTGCTTGACAGTGAATTTCCTCCGCACCCAGCGCACTCACTCTTTCGTCCCCCACGTTAGCCTGATGTCATGGCCAAGTCAAGAGGGCGAAGGTGGTTGGCGCGGTCAGAGCCGCCCCTAGGCACACAAGGAAGGGGACAAAGAACCTCAGAGTACCACATGCCTTTCCGCTAACTGGTGGAGAACATAACCCAAAACTGATAGGCTGCTTAAACAATTCTGACTTGATTACAGGAAGATTTCAGCGTGTATATATTGGTAATTAGGAGTCAGAGTGAGCGGTCGTTAACAGACGGGTTCCGGAGTGAGACGGTCTAGGTTCCATCCTTTCATATTTATATATATATTTCGAAGAAGAATGAGTCCTTTGGGAAAATGAACAAACTTTATTTCGTAAATTTTCGAGTCTGGTTCCCCAGCTCGTCTTCAGACGTGTAGTAAGTGTAAAGAAACGGTCAAAATTTAAACAATGCCGAAAAAATCGATATTGCTCTCTCATGGCTGAGCATGGGTTAATGCTGTGGGCTGATGTCCCGTCTTGATTGGCTATTACTTTTTCCATTTTTCTTTGAGATTTGTGTACATGATATCAAGGTCGATGCGTCGATTGATGTATGAATCATCAGAGTGAATGGCCTCTAGGAATTCTCGGCCTTTCTTATATGGGCAGGAACCGACAATGTGTGTTTTATCCCAAGCGAATTTGTGCCCAGTTTCAAGAGTATGCATGGCGACTTGGAATAAGTGGTCCCGCCTCTTCACTGCATCAACACACACTGCAGCACAGAGGCTGAAAAGCTGCGAGAGCGTAAATCCCTATGGCGTCTCTTTCTCTCTAATGGGTACCCACGCAGCTTCATAAACAAATGCCTGTAGCAAAGGCACACGAAGACCGACGGTGAACAAAAACAAAAACCCGAAATCTTCCGTGCTTTGCCCTACGTGAGTGACGTTTCCGAAGCCCCTGAACGATTGCTCAGACCACTCAACGTGGGCCTTGGACACCAACCGGAGGTCACTATCCACCGCTTGCTCATGCAGCTCAAGGGACGGCTACCACCTGAGGACACGTCAGGAATTGTTTACCGCGTCAACTGTCTAGACTGTCCGGCCAATTATTGTGGCATGACCGACAAACGATTAAGGTTGCGCATGCATGAGCATTCTCTAGCTGTAAAGCGAAGAGATGTACGATTACATGTTGCTATGCATAACCTCGAAAATAACCATCAATTCGGCTTCGACAGGGCAGAAGTAATCGGCCTAGCTGAAAGCAAAATGGCGAGAGAGATAATCGAAGCCTGGCAATCCAACGCCAACTCGATCAACCTTAGGATCGACCTACTGGCTCCATACGAGGCCGTCAGACACCACTTGGGCAGGAAGCGAGGGCCAATGGGAAGAGAGGACAATGAACCTATCAATAGTGAGTAAGGAAGACCTATTTAAACCTTGTATTCCCACTTTTAATCTATCTCCGATGATGCGCTCAAGTAAGAGTGTGAAACGTCAGATGAATAAATCATCCTCCCCAGAGATCTCTTTACCTTGTTCCATATATATATGCTGCGCAAGGTTTCTTTGTCGGCAATGTCATGCTGCCTATGTGTATGCGTGAATTTTCAAAGCTGGTTTCCCGGGTCATGGTCAGACGCAGACTGAAAGCCGTTAACGTCACGAGTGCACGAATTTATCTGCAGTCGTGACGTTAACTATTTTTTGTCCTCACATGTGCTATTAATCTGCGTCTGACGACAGCCCGGAGAACCAGCGTGGGAAGTTGACGCAATAAAGCTTCCACGTAGCACATCTTGTTTAAATTTGTGTTAATTTGGGTTGCTTATCTTCCAATACTTACGAACATATAAGTTAAATGTGAACATATGTGTTACGAACATATATGTCACGAACACACATGTTAACATATATGTTAATGCTATTACTATCTTACTGTCGACATAGGTACTAGCTCAAAGGTCGGACACATGTTTCGCCGATATGCTGCTGTTGCGTGACACAAATGTTGTACAAATACATGTATATATGGTAGAGGGCGCTCACCGATCGTTTTTTACGGAGCTCAATCGCTCTTTTGTGCCTCAGGACTCTCTCTCTCTCGAGTCCAACCAGCAGCCGCACAGCAGCGCACAATATAGGAGGAATAGCATTGCCGAAAAAGACAAGGGGGACTGGAATAGACATTTCTTACTTATCAGCCGTCGTCAGCCAGTCCCAACCAACCACGGAGTGTGGAACACCTGGGGCTCGATCCCGTGACATGTTGGTTGGAAGTTAAACGCCTATATGCATATGTTTGCAGAATAGCATTATTGACTAAGACAAGAGATTACCGATACAAGCGAAGATGCGAGTTCCAGGAACTAGTTGTTTAGAAGAAGAAGAAGAAGCGATCGCTGGAACATCGCCGAGGCGATCCTGCAGCGGTTTGAGTCGCTGGTCTTCCAACACCACAGACCGAAATTCTGGGCTCGGTATGTGGACGATACCTTCGTCGTCATCGAACGGGATCAGGTGCTAACGTTCACAGAACGTCTCATCAGCGTCTTCCCGGACATACAATTTACGATGGAGGAGGAAGAAAATAACCAGCTGGCATTCCTTGATGTCCTCGTCTGCCGCAAGGATTGTGGAGGCCAGCAGACCTAGGTGTTCAGAAAAGCGACAAATACGACGCAAATACTGAACTTCAACAGTAACCACCCAATCAGCCACAAACGCAGTTGCGTAAGAACGCTATATCGGCGTGTTGAAACGCACTGCAGTGAACCGGAAGACAAGGTTGTCGAATTCCAATATCTTCGACGGGTTTTCAGAGAAAATGGTTACCCGCGTAACTTCATCAACCAGTGCCTGCGCAAGCGAGACGAGCGACAAAACCGTACCGACCCCAAATTCTGGCGAGCGATCCTGTACATCAAGAACGTCTCCGAGGCCGTTAGCCACCCTCTTGCACCTCTCGGGGTTGGAGTTGCACACAGACCGGAGGCCATCATGAGGCGTCAAGTGATGAGACCAAAAGACCCACTGCCACGGCAAGAAGCATCTGGAGTCGTTTACCGGATCTGGTGCAGTTGCGGACAAAGCAACTACGTCGGAGAAACTGGAAGACTTCTCCGAACGCGAATTGCCGAACACGCGGCAGCGGTACGGAGGAATGACGCCAACTCTCAGGTCGCGGCCCATTCGACGAGGCCCGGCCACACAATCAAGCTCGATGAGGCCGAAATTCTCGCGAGAGAGGATAATGGCGTGAGCTGCGAATTGCTTGAGTCATGGTTCACGGGACCTCAATCAATTAACAAGTGCAACGACATGCCCACTCCATATTCTGTCCTGAGGCATAGACTGGCCAAAGCAATTGACCACTCGAGGAGCGCGCAAGCCGGTGAGCCAGATGGCCGAGCAGTCATCACGTCAGAATCCAACACGGGTGATGAGATGTCGGCAATTAACAACTTGCATGCCGGTCAGCAAGCAATTAGCGCACCAGCGGGCGACGATCCTTCATGAAGGGGAGCGCGGTTAATTGCTATAGGTATGCGGTAGCATAGCGACTGCATCCTATAAATACTGCAGCTTCTTGTGCACGAGTCACCCTTTTCTGCTACTGTCTCTGATGATGGATTCAAGTGAGAATCCGAAACGTCAGGCTAATAAAGACCTTGTTCCAGCGATCGCTTCTTCGTCCTCTTCTTCCTCTTCTTCATCATCTCCTTCTTCTTCTTCTTCTGAGACGAGAGAGACTGAACCTCAGAAGTCTCCCTTGTCTCAGTGTTATTTAACTTCAGAAAAGATTCCAATTGTGAAATATTTAACACCGTGAAATGGCCGTTCATAAAAGTCATGTCTCTGCCTTTAACAATGTGGCTTGTAAAGTTAACGAAATGGATCGAATATATTGCCAAATTTTATGAACCCCATATAGTCTCCTCTTAATACCATAGAGAAATGTATGATTTCCCTACGCGGAAAATATACGCTTGTAGCTCGGAAACCCTAAATGCTGGTGTAAAGGTAGCTCGGGTTCTATATATTCGGGAATTGGAAAAGGTAATGAAAACCATATTAAACCACTTCTCCGGGTATAAAATTGCAGGCAGACAAAGTTTTCGACCGAATGAGCAAAAGAATGATCATTTTTGCATTTTTTTCACGAAATATAATTGAATTTTTAAGGGCATCGAAAATCAATGCGAAAACGGTTTGCTAGATAAGTGGTCATTTCTTACAGACTACAGTTTTTGCATGCAACAGGAGAGACGTTCGCTCGAAAGTCGACCTCCCAAGGCAACCAACTTATTATAGAATTGTACTTAGGGTGGTCTAACTCGTGAAATGCCAACCAAAATTCTTAAATGCGTTTTCTTGTTGAAAAGATTAATCAAATAATTCTGTCAGAGTGATCATCATGCACGTGATCACCATGACATCATTATTTAATTAATCTTTTCGACAAGGAAACGCATTTGAGAATTTCAGTGGATATTTCACGAGTTAAATCACCCACTGTGCATATGTATATGCAGAATGGCATTACCGACAAAGACGAGGGAGACTGGAATGGCAATTTCTGGCTTATAAGCCGTATTCAGCCAGTCATACCCAGCACATAAGTGTGGAATAACTGGGGCTCGAATTCGCGAACGGTTAGAAGAAGTCCAACGCCTATAACCACTGGCCCCCGGGTCTGTTGCCCCGTCGGTTTTGAGCGTGAATATACAATGGTAGAGGGGCAAACATCGATTGTTCTTACGGAAGTCGCTCGTTCCGTTCTGCCTTACGGGCCCACTCTGAAGCCCAAACAGCAGCTGCACAGTGGCGGGTGATATAGAGAGAGTCCCGTAGGAACCATCAGTGAGCGCCCTTCTACCACTGCATATTCCCAATCGAAACAGACAGGGCAAGGGGCCCATGGCCCGGTGTTTAGAGGCGTAGGACTTCTAACTAACAGGTCGCGAGTTCGGACCTCGAGTGTTCCACACATCGGGGTTGAGTATGACTAGCTCAGGACGGTTAATAAGCCAGAAATGGCCACTCCAGTCTCCCTTGTCTTTGTCGGTAATACCATTCTGCCTATATATCATGCGCCGCTGTGCGGCTGCTGGTTGGGCTCGAGGGAAAGCGCCCGTAAGGCACAATGGAACTCACTCGTTCCGTTGTGCCTTAAGTGCTCTCTCTCGAGCCCAACCAGCAGCCGCACAGCGGCGCATGATATATAGGCAGAATGGTATTACCGACAAAGACAAGGCGATTATATATACAATATATATATATATATATATATGTTGGAACGCAGGAATTACAAGAAATTTAATTTGAGATCGAATACGTTCTATGGAAACAAAGAAAATTTTATTGAGTAAATTTTCGACGTCGGTTCCCCGTGTCGTCGTCAGACTAGAGTTAATGTGCAGAAAACAGTTAAAATTTCAAACGTGCTACAAAATCAATACTCATTCGGTACTTCAGCTAGGAAGCTGCCGTCGTATGTGGCAGTCCGTAATGATCGGCTTTCGTCTTTTCCACTTTTCTCTGAGGTTTTTGTACGTGGTATCTAACTCGATATGCCTGTTGATGCATGACTCATCGGAGTGCATAGCTTCAAGAAACTCTCGGCCTTTTTTAGGTGGCCAAACTCCGACGATGCAAGTTTTGTCTCATGCGAATGTGTGCCCAGTATCAAGAGTGTGCATGGCCATTTGAGACAAGTGGTCTCGCCTCTTAACTGCAAGTTGATGTTTGTGGATGCGTGTAGAGGCAAATTTTCCCGTTTGGCCACAATATACGGCATCACAGGCATCGCATGGGATCTTATAGACGACTTCTTTTCTATCGAGATGGCCAACACTATCCCTAGGGTGTACAAGCTGGGTGCGTAAAGTAGTCGTCGGCTTGTGCGCCACTTTTATCTAGTGTTTCCTCAAGTGTCTTTCAACAAGTTCCGACACATTTCTGATGTAAGGAAGGATTCGCCAAGTGTTTGCTTTGGGCGCTTGATTGGAACTATCTAGTTCCTTTGTTTTTATTTCTTGTTGTTTCATGCATCGACGTATCCGTTCTGGGAAAATAATTCAAATAGGTAGTTTAGTTCAACTTTGTAGCTTTCTTCATCAAAGCAATGTGTTTTTGCTCGATGTATCAGACTTTTGACAGTACTCCGCTTTTGACAGATCGGACTGTTGCTCTCATAGTGTAGAATTATTTCTTCCTCTTGATCGTTAGATTCTTCGACTTGTAAAACCTGATGCAAGCAACGCTTGAATGTTTGCCTAGATCTAAATCCGTCAGTTATGCTTCTCTTGGCATACGTAATGAGACAAAAATAAACAAAGTTTGTTGACCTTGAGAACAAATCCATTTGCGAGCATTAATCGCCGTACTATATTTTTCATTTTTGCCGGTAGTAACAATCACTTAATCGTAAGCACAAGATAACATCTGCGATGAAGAGAGAGGGTTCCATCTAAGGATATATTATGATGAAAGGAGGAGGCATTTGCGGACGTGCATGATCTCGCCGACACCCAGTTCCTCCCTCCCTGCCCTCCCCCTCCCCCCCCCCAACACGTTGAGCCACAATCGCACCCATCACAACACGATGCACACCTCCCCCTAGCAAGGTCGTCTGCCTATCTCTCTGTTTGCGTCCTCAACCAGCAGTGTGACAATCCCACCTCTCATTACTCATTCCGTCTGACGATGGGCTGGTGCAAACAGCTCGAAAATTTACGAGTAAGTCTTTTTTCCAAAGGGCAGTCCATTAAAAAGTGCAACGACCTTCCCATTCCGTACTCGGTGCTGAGAATTCGCCTAAGGGGAGTAATTGGTCACGCCGGGTCGGTGGGTCAGATGATCGAGCAATCACCACACCAACATCCAACGTACGTGATGAAATTGGAGCAATTAACGACACGAATGCCGGCCATCAAACAGTCATCGCACCAAGTGCAACGATCCGTGAATATTCATAGGTGTGCGGTAGCATGGTGTCTGCACCCTCTAAATACTGCAGCCCTTTGTGCATGAACCACCCGTATCTGCTTTAGTCTCTGATGATGGGTTCGAGCAGGAATCCGAAACGTCAGGCGAATAAAGCTCTTGCCCCAGCGATCGTGTCTCCTTCTTCATCAAAGCGGTGGTAATTCATCAACCACCACCCGACGCTTCATGCATTGTACCTCGCACCCACGTCAACAGCACCGCACCGAAAACAGTGGAAAAGTTCGTCTACTTGGGCAGCACACACTCACACTGCATCGAAATAGACAACGAAGTGACCCACCTGATCATCAAATCCAGCCAGGCCTTCGGCCGGCTGCAGAACTCTGCATGGAATCGCTACGGTTTCCACTCCAGTGAACAGTATGGTTTTGTGTATCGCATACTGCACCCAAAAGCTCCTGGGAACTAAACGAGCCCTATCGAATGCGCACTCGTATCGCAGACAAAAGGTGGCTGTGCGGCGTGTGGCCGAAGTCCCAGGAAGCGCTGCCGACATCTTTGATGCAGACCACTAGCTCAATTCCACAGCCGTCATGATAACTGCTCAAACCCCGAGTATGACAAGCCAGGAGTCGGTCTGGGCCTGGGGGGGGGGTGGGGGAGGAATAGAGTTTAGGTCATTTCACGGTCTTAAAAAATCAAATGACCGGAGACTTTTTGAAACTGAAAAGTGTTCTTTCCTCAAGTGTGAAATCTAAAGAAGGCGTAATTCGCTACCAAAGGAGTGCAAGAAATAATATTTTTGTGCGTGTTCTCAGCAAGATATATTTGAATTTTGAACCACTGTGTTTTCCAGCATAAATTTTGATGAAGACCAAGGCGACGAACCATGCAGAATTTAATGACGTCATACAACTGAGTGACCTCGCATTCAACTGCACACAGTCATTACGTATTATGACAAACTGTTCAATTAGAAAGAGACCTTGATGGACGGCACGTGATAAGTAAATAAAACATCGACTGCGAGTGTGCATAACGAGAGGTAAGTGGGAGGAAAGCAATCTAAGAAAGCGAGTTTAAATTACAGCGGAAACCCATCAAGCATGATTAAAACTGCATAACGGGAGACAGCAGTAATCCATGCAAGTGGATGGGGAGCGGGAGGAGGGGAGAGGGAATGGGGTAGCGTCCATCATCGATTCTTACTAAGACTGAGGGAGGTTTATCACATGATCCAGTCGGTTGCAGTGAACAAGAGAGGCACGCATTACTTTGGAAGTATCATTTCCGCAAAAAGCCTCCATTCACAGTGCATAAAATTGGGTACGCAAAGCAGATAGCATTAGAGGATCACAAGCGATATTTAATGGCCGAAAACTGCAACTTTCCACATCATGAAGAATCGCCGGTGAATTATTTGTAAAATTCGCGCCAGATTCTGCTTCCTTGAAAGCGGCGCTAGTATAGTGTGGAGAAGACTTCATTATTGTAGTTCAGACGAACAAATAGGAAGAAGAATAAGTATATACTGAGCAAAATAGGTCAACAGATGTACGTATAGGAAAATTCCCTTGTGGATGGAGAGTATAAGATGGCGGCTCATTTTTGAAAGCCCTCCCAACAGTCACCCGAAGTGGCACCTTAAGTGCATTCGCTGGGAAGGATCACAGATAGAAGCGAACAGGCGAGTTCCAGGAAGCAGTTCAGAAGAAAAGGCGATCGCTGGAACAAGAAGTTTATTGGCCTGCTGTTTCGGATTCCCACAGACGGTTGCAGATAAAGGTGCGACCGTCTCTGATGATGGCTTCGAGTGAGAATCGGTAACGTCAGGCCGATGAACTTCTTTTTCCAGCGATCGCTCCTTCTTCTTCTTCTATTTTGTTAGGGATCTTTAATAGGCATAACCCCATTCTCTCCCCCGTACTCTCACGTGCCCTCCACTTGCATGGCTGACTGCCGCCGGCGCTTTGCAGTTTCAATCACACGCGATAGGTTTTCACTGAAATCGGAACTGGTTTGCTTAGATAACTGCCTTCCCCCCCCTACCCCTCACCGCGCGCGCCGGCTTATCAGACCAGATGTCCACGTTTTATTTGCCTATCGCGTGTCACCCCTCAAGGCCGCTCTCTAATTGGACGGCGTATTTTGTCTTATTAATGCGTAATGGCCGTACGCGGTTGAACAAGAAGTCACTGAATTTTATAATGTCATTAGGTTCTTCACTTTTCGTCGTCTTTGCCTTGTTCATATTTAAATTTACGAGAGTAATGAAAGTCAGTTGGAAAAATTAATATTACTCAAAGATCCATTGCTTACGGCGTACAGGTTTAAGGCGGCCAGAGAGAAGTTCTCTCAGAAGCCGGTTTCTTGACATGAGTACGATGACGTATTACATCCCTACTTAAGTGACCCGTTAGAATCAAAAACACGCTTCGGAGGCATGGGGAACATTTCAAGACTTTGGGGGAGGATCACTAACAAAAACATGATAGATTGTATTTTGAACACGGCCATGGTGTTAACAGTCATCTCGCTTGTGAGTGTGTTTCACGTCCGGCAACATTCTGGCTGAAGGAAAAAGTTCAGATACCTGCAGTAGATGTGTTATCTCATGAAATGTCAACCGAAATTCTGAAGTGTACTTCTGATTCTAAAGGGTCATTTGAGCAGAGATGAAGCACTGATTATCCTGCAGCTTAATCGGACATTTCATGAAATAGCAGATCTACCGTATGTCACAAACGATTATTACTGCCTCAGAGAAAAAACCGTGGGAGGAGGAGGCGGCGAAAGAGGAGGAAGACGGCACACACATGCATCCGGAGACGCCGCCTTCTCCTACCACCCACTCTGTTGTATTTTCAACAATAACCCCCTTAGTTGATTCAGCTTCCTCGAAAATTAAACTAGGCAAGAGGAAATTGGATTTCATTTGCCTGAAAATACACGGAGAAGGCTGGAGGCAAGTACTTATAAAATAAGCCACCTTCATTCAAAAAATTTTGTCTTAAATTCCACACTTCAAGACAACTCTTGTAGGAGGCGCTGATGGGACCATTTTATCGCAACAAGATATCATAATAGCAGCACAGGTTCCAGCTAAAAACCCAGACACGCGTGCTTAGCTGATATTCTGTCGGTGCATGACACAGCTGTGAGGTATTCGGATATTCAGTGGGTCCCCCAGCATTTCCCGTGTCTCTCTGGTAGATATTCCAATTTATCAATGGTTGCTTTTTGATTTCGTCAGAATGTAACTGCTAACTTGGAGTAATTAAGTTTATTCTAAGGTCTATAAGCGCAGACCGAAATTTGATGTATAAACATTTGTGTCGAAGTCTATCAGCCACTGATGACTCGAAACCCTCACAGCTGTGCCAAACAGCGACAGAATATCGGCGAAACACGCGCGTCTGAGTTTTTAGCTGGTAGTTGTGCTGCTAGGAGAGTATTCTCTTACCCTAAATATATGCTAATAGCTGCCTGTCAACAGTTAATGAATGATACGCGGTTACCCGCTTTGACTGATGAACTTCGACCTAGATATTCATGCATAAATACTTCGGTCTGAGCTTACACACCTTAAGTGTAGTGATCCACGCCAATTTAAAAGTTGATTTCTAAGGAAATCAACAAATCAACAATTTCTAAATTGAAGTATCTTCCAGAAAACAGACAAGGAATGCTGGGGAACCCACTGACGAGCCGAACCTCGAATGTCAGTAGAGGCTTTACACGTTTCTGGGTTTTTAGAAATTACCTGTACAGCCAGTATGGTATCCCGTTATTCTGATACATACAACTGTGTCTGCCAAACGGGCCACGTGATGGATACGCTGCGCATACACGGGAGCCATATCGGATTCTGGCAGGCGTTATCGGATTTGCGTACCATAGCAACTGCCAGTTTTTCGGGGTGCGGTGGCGGACTCGGTTGCCGTCAGACGCCGCTCACACTGGGGTCCCTGCCGCCCCCCCCACCCCATTGCTGTTGTTGTTGGTCGAAAACCTGGTCGTTGGCTGTGTGGACCAGGGGGTGTGGAGTGGAGTGTGAAGGTGCGGGCTCGACCGTACCATCTACCTGCGTCCTCCCCCGCCTCCGGTCACCTTGACTATGTCTTGACATCGGGTCCAGGTTGGGGAGAAAGACGGAGTGCGATAGATTCTGTGCAAGTCTACTATCACGCACAAGTCGCCGTCCCTGCTCTCACCTTGCTGTGAGACACACGGTGGACGTCGTCAGAAACGACGGTCGAACTGTCGTATATACAACTGGCTGCTTGTTGACAGTTCAGTGAATATTACATGGTTACTCTGCCATGACCGATGGATATCGACCTAAGTATTCACGCATCCAATTTAGGTTTGTGGCTATAGATCTTAGTGTAAACCGATTTACTCTATGTTAGCAGTTAATTTCTAAGGAAATCAAAAAGCAGCGATCATTTTGTTAAACGATTTATTGACGTAAAAGAACATCGCATCCACTGGACAAGCCGCATTTGTAACCTTCTTCCATTATTTTCGGAAACACAGAACGCTCCTTAGATAAGATCGACTTCTACGGTTGTCGCGCGGAGCCGTAGTTTCCTCTGCTCCAGATGCGTCAGTACATGTCTCTTAGTAAGGTCACTTAATGAGCTTGCATAAAATGCAGATTTAACAAATGGACTTACTCGATGTGGACTAAGCGACTTGACAGGTTGTTTTCGGAGTAATTCAGTTAACAAAAGTGCTGGCGAAAGGTCTCTGGTGATGGCATCCTTTACGAGACCGTAAGCCCAGGCCATACACGTACTGTCCCAGTGATCACGCGTTCATCTTCTTTATGGAGAAATATGTTTAGATAGAAGTAGGAGAATTAGCTTCATGAATAAAAACGTTCGTTCGGTCATCCATCCCGGGGTGCTCTATTTCGGAACCTCTGTGCGCCAGTCCTGCCGCGAGTTCTATTGTCATTGCAGATAAAGGGCCTGAGATGTTTCAGGATGTTCTACCGTATGCTTGGTCTTGCGTTCATAGTTATCACATTGCCGTTCGTAGACCTGCAAATGATCAATACCTTCTCCGAAATCGAAAGCGCTTCCAAAACCCAACTTCCTCTCTTGAGGACGGCCTGAATTTGCCTACTGATTCACTTCAGACGCCGAGAGGACTACTGGCACCCTCCACCATCTTCCACCTGCGTGACAATGTACAGAATACGGAGTGTTAAAGGCTGACCAGAGCATGGAGGCGATAGACTACTGCGCAAGCCTAACATGTGCACGGCCCCCCGATGTGCCTTTGATGTGATAGCCGCATTCTACCTACAGCGCGTAGGAAACACTTGGGTGTTTGAATTGAACGTCACGGTGGCATCCTACATGTATGTGACGCAAGTAAACTGTCAAACGTGAATGAAATGCAACAACTCTGAAGGGCGAAGGGCGACTCTTCATGCAAAAAATGCCAAGCTGTCCTCACTTGGCAATGCCTAGTTCTTTCAAGGACGAACTGTTTGACGTGTCGCATACATCCAAACCGCGGACTCCACAAAGACGCCGATATTCGTAGAACCGCGCATGAAGTGGGTATTTGAGGCGATTCCTGCAGCGCTGCTGATCTCTGATTGGTGCATGACGCGTGGCTGTGTATGCGAACTGATTGGTCAAGGCATGAATGCACAGTTTAGTGGGCTGAAGCATGGAGCAGTGGACGCGTATCAACACAGAGAATGGTGTGTGGGCAATGAGTGCTTTCGGCGGAATCGTTTCCAGAACCCCGCAAGACAGTCTGCGCTCGTTCCCCGGCGACTGTGAGTGTATGGAAAAGCTGAGACGATGCGATACTGGAGCTTTCGACCCGTTGCATGAAGGCACATCGAAGTTATTCAGACGGCCATTTCCTCTACTCGCTTACTGGTACATCGGCAATGGAAAACAACCGAAATAAACTTGAACGGGCTCAGAGAGGCTTCAACAGATCGTTGCCTGGACGTGATGGCGTTAACAAAACAAGCAGAGTCAAAAATATGGATAGATTCAAATGCCCTCCAGGTCATGATACAAAAAAGGGTTTCAATCACGACTGAGGTACACATAAAATGAGAGCGCCAATAAGCCGAGACTGGACCAGAACACCAGAAGTAACAAAGTCACAACGATCCAAACAACTATCCATCGCAAATGCTACTCGCTAAACGATGACACCTACAAGAGGAAGAAGTCGAAATTTACAAGGATTCAAAATCAAGAGGTTGCTAACTATTTTTGCCTTAGACACCTCACACTGTAATCAGTTATACGATAAGGAGCGAGGGCCAAAATGGGCGCGGTTTTTGCACATTAAAGAGACGAGTCAACGCGTCGATTGAAAAGTTACATCAGCACAAACGGGCGTGGAGACGCAAATGCGTGAGACATAAGCATTTCTCACATAGACCATAGCGTGGCTACTATTTTCAGATCTCTCTAAAACAAATTGCATCATATTTTCTCCATGCCTACACTACACACGTATCCAAAAATGGCAGCGATAGGGTGTTGGATCGTAATTAGCTGTATATAGACTGTGAATCGTGTGCTGACGTGTGAACTTGTAAAATCTGGGTAAGTATTGGGGAATGGTGGTTGTACCCAAGAGCGGAGAAACAAGGAACGCGGGATAACATTAATGGTAGTGGGACGCTCACAGATCGTTCATACGGAACTCACTCGTTCCCTTGTGCATTAAGGGCACTATCTCTCTCTCTCTCTCTCTCTCTCTCTCTCTCTCTCTCTCTCTCTCTCTCTCTCTCTCTAGAACCCAACCAGCAGCCACACATCGGTGCATTATATTGGCTGAATGGCATTACCGACAAAGACAAGGGAGACTGGAATGGCCGTTTCTGGCTTATTAGCCGTCGTCAGCAAGTCATGCCCAACCCCGAAGGGCACTCTTTAAAGACGGAAGACCATGGGATATGAAGCTGGATACAGTGTCTTCAAAAATTCCTCATTCTACTCGCAAGTATCATTCTTGCCATCGATCGTCTTTTGTTTTTTCCTACATTCCACCAGCTTACTCTCCGGCGTGCTGCCTCACTCGCAAGCTCCACTCGATTACCCCCAGTCCCGTATGACACGATCCATTGTCTACCGACAGCTAGCTGGGTCCTTCACCTTACCATTGACGTTTAAATCACAACAACTTCAAAGTTCACTCACAATTGTCCAAATGGCATGAGACAAACCTAAGGTCATTGAGCGTTACCTGTCCCCACACGATCACAACCCATCAAGTCCAGCCACCTCCTGTGACACCTTAGTGAAATACTGCTGGTCTTAAGCTCCGGATTTCATCCCGAACGACCATAAGACTAACAGCGCAAGCTAGAATAACTTTCACTACCCAGATGAGGAGTAAGACTAAGCAGATAAGTTCAGCCACATTTAGGACTGCATTCAAGCATACGATCCTACCAGTTCATATTCTTACAAGTATTTCCGGGACAACCGTTGTTTACACTCACATGATACAATACTTTACTAACTTTGCAACTCTTCGTCAATGTCTTAAATACCTTGGGCAGTTCTTTTCGCATAAACTCCCACTAAGAGTGCAGGTGGGGGCCACTGTTATTTCCCTTTTCTGAGTTTCAAGCAGACTGCTAGTGCCCTCGAGGTGTTAGAAGAAACCTATGATATTCTATTTACGTCAAAGAAGACCGGTTGTGCTCGTTTGCCAAGTAAATGCGTAATAAGATACTACATGCTACTTCCTAAACGATGATACCCACTAGAGAAAGAAGGCGAAATTTATAAGGATTCAAAATCGAAATGTTCTAAACGATTTTTGCATTAGACAGCTCACACTGCAATCAGTTATACGATAAGCAGCGAGGGCCAAATGGGCGCGGTGTTTGCAAATTAAAGAGACAAGTCATCGCGTCGATTGAAAAGTTAGATCAGCACAAACGGGCGTGGAGACGCAAATGCGTGAGACATAAGCATTTCTCACATAGACCATAGCGTGGCTACTATTTTCAGATCTCTCTACAACAAATTTCGCCATATTTTCTCCATGCCTACACTACACACGTATCCAAAAATGGCAGCGATAGGGTGTTGGATCCTAATTAGCTGTATATAGACGGTGAATCGTGTGCTGACGTGTGTACTTGTAAAATCTGGGTAAGTATTGGGGAATGGTGGTTGTACCCAAGAGCCGAGAAACAAGGAACGGGGGATAACATTAATGGTAGTGGGACGCTCACAGATCGTTCATACGGAAGTCACTCGCTCCCTTGTGCCTTAAGGGCACTATCTCTCTCTCTCTCTCTCTCTCTCTCTCTCTCTCTCTCTCTCTCTCTCGAACCCAACCAGCAACCGCAAAGCGGCGCAAAATACAGGCTGAATAACATTACCGACAAAGACAAGGGAGACTGGAATGGCCGTTTCTGGCTTATTAGCCGTCGTCAGCCAGTCATGCCCAACCCCAAAGTGCGGACCACCTCAGACTCGATCCAGCGACCTGTTGGCTTGAAGCCCTTCGTCTCTAAACACTTAGCCAGGGGCTCTTTGTCCCATCGGTTTCGGACGGAAATATACAATGGTAGAGATGCTCTCATGAATCGTTCTTATGCAATTCACTCTTCCCGTTGTCTGTCAAGGGATAGGTCCAGTTCTTTGATGGTCAAGCACTTTTTAAAGACGGAAGGCCATGGAATATCTAACTGGATACAGTGTCTGCAAACATTCCTCCATCTCCTCGCAAGTATCATCTTGCAATCGACCGTCTTTTGTATTTTCCTGCAATCCACCAGCTTACTCTCCGGCGTGCTGCCCCACTCGCAAGCTCATCTCAATTACCCCCAGTCCCGTATGACACGATCCACAGTCTACCGACAGCAAGCTGGGTTTCTTCACCATACCGTTTTCATTCAAATCACAACAACTCCAAAGTTCACTCACAATTGTCCAATTGACACGAAACAAACCTAGGGACATTGAGGGTTACCTGATTCCACACGATCACTACTCATCCAGTTCAGCCACCTCCTGTGAATCCTGAGTGAAATACTGCTGGTCGTTAGCTCCGGATTTCATCGCAAACGACCATGAGGCTAGCAGCGCAAGTTAGAATAACTTTCACTACCCAGCTGAGGAGTAAGACTAAGCAGATCAGTTCAGCCACATTTAGGACTGCATTCAAGCATACGATCCTACCAGTTCATATTCTTACAAGTATTTCCGGGCACAACCGTTTTTTATTCTTGCTTGTTGCAATAATTTATTACCTTCGCAAATCTTCGCCAGTCTGTTAAGTACAATGGGCAGTTCATTCACATATACTTCCACGTAGAGTGCAGGTGGCGGCCCACTCTAAGTTCCCTTTTCTGATTTCGATGCAGACTGCTGGTGCCCTCGAGGTGTTAGAAGAAACCTAAGATATTCTATTTGCGTCAACGAAGACCGGTTGTGCTAGTTTGCCAAGTAAATGCGTAATAAGATACTACATGCTACTCCCTAAACGATGATAACCACTAAAGAGGGAAGTCGAGATTTACAGGGATTCAAAATCAAAAAGTTCTAAACGATTTTTGCATTAGACGGCTCACACTGCAATCAGTTATACGATAAGGAGCGAGGGCCAAAATGGGCGCGGCGGTTGCAAATTAAAGAGACAAGTCATCGCGTCGATTGAAAAGTTAGATCAGCACAAACGGGCGTGGAGACGCAAATGCGTGAGACATAACCACTTCTCAGATGAAACGTAGCGTGGCTACTATTTTCAGATCTCTCTAAAACAAATTTCGCCATATTTTCTCCATGCCTACACTACACACGTATCCAAAAATGGCAGCAATAGGGTGTTGGAACCTAATTAGCTGTAGGTATACTGTGAATCGTGTGCTGACGTGTGTACTTGTAAAATCTGGGTAAGTATTGGGGAATGGTGGTTGTAACCAAGAGCGGAGAAACAAAGAACGGACGCCAGCTGGGTAAGAATTGTGGAATAGCTGAAAGGGTAGTGGGACGCTCACCGATGGTTCATACGGAACTCACTCCTTCCGTTTTGTCTTACGGGCACGCTCTCGAGCCCAACCAGCAGCAACACGGCGACGCAAAATACAGGCCAAATGGCATTACCGACCAAGACTAGGGAGACTGGAGTGGCTGTTTCTGGCTTATTATCCGTCGTCAGCCAGTCATACACGGCCCCGAAGTGTGGAACACCTCAGGCTGGAACTCGCGACCTGTTGGTTTAGAAGTCCACGCCTCTACCCACCGGGCCACGAGCCCGTTGCCTTGTCGGTTTTTCGATCGGGAATATACAATGGTAGGGGGCGCTCACCGATCGTTCATACGGAACTCACTCGTTCCGTTGTGCCTTAAGGGCTCTCTCTCGCCGAACCCAACCAGCAGCCGCACAGCGGCGCATGATACATAGACAGAATGGTATTACCGACAAAGACAAGGGAGACTGGAATGGCCATTTTTGGCTTATTAGCCGTCGTCAGCCAGCCATACCCAAGCCCGAAGTGTGGAACACCCGAGGCTTAAACTCGCAACCTCTTAGTTAGAAGTCAACACCTCTAATAATAATGGACCAGACGGAATAAAGCCTTCGTTTTGTTTGGACTCACCAGCCAATGACAAATTAATCATGGGTCAGGAGGAACCGTCAAGTTTTCAGCTCAGTGTCAATAAGCGAATAGATTGCTATCTTCTCACATGTCATCGAAAACACCTCAAATTAGATATGGCCCGGCACTGTCAGCATATGTTTATGATAACTGATTGCTAATCAACATTCGACGTGCGTGGAAATGGGGGAAAAACGAGATCCCTTCTTACAAAGATTCGTATTTAAACCTAATTCCTGAACGGTTCATAAGATGAGCATTCAAGAAACTCATAACAACGGGAATCGTTCTTTATAATCCCATTTTTGCACAGCAGCCCTAAATACTGTGTGCATCTACTTTGTCTGTTTAAGAAGTGTGTGTGGCGTTCTGACCCACGCATAAACGTGCCAACAACATTCCTATGCATTGAGGGTAGAGGGGCACCCACAGATCGTGTTACCGGACTCATTCGTCCTGTTGTGCCTTACGGACTCTCTCTCTCTCTCTCTCTCTCGAGCCCAACCAGCAGCCGCACAGCGGCGCATGATACAGGCAGTATTTTATTGCCGACAAAAACTAGGAAGACTGGAATGGCCGTTTCTGGCTTATTAGCCGTCGTCAGCCAGTCATACCCAACCCCGAAGTGTGGAACACCTCAGGCTCGATCCAGCCACTTTTTGGCTAGAAGTCCAACGTCTCTAATCACTTAGCCACGGGCTCTTTTTCCCGTCGGTTTCGAACGGGAATATACAATGACAGAGGTGCTCTCATGAATCGTTCTTATGCAATTCACTTGTCCCGTTGTCTGTCAAGGAATAGGTCAATTTATTCGATGGTCAGGCACTCCTTCAAGACGGAAGGCCATGGGATATCAAGTTGGATACAGTGTCTGCAAACATTCCTCATTCTACTCGCCAGTATCATTCTTGCCATCGATTTGTCTTTAGTTTTTTCCTACATTCCACCAGCTTACTCTCCGGCGTGCTGCCCCACTCACAAGCTCCCCTCGATTACCACCAGTCCCGTATGACACGATCCACAGTCTACCGACAGCTAGCAGGGTGCTTCACCCTACCATTGACGTTTAAATCACAACAACTTTATTACCTTCGCAACTCGTCAATCTGCTCAGTACTTTGGGCAGTTCTTTCCGCATAAACTATCACTTAGTGTACATGGGGACCAATTTTAGTTCCCTTTTCTAAATTCGAAGCAGACCGCTAGTTGTCGCCTTTTAGTTTCCTCAGAAATTCTCTAGGAAGTTGGAGTAGATCACTTTATTCAATGTCTATAGGCTCAAACTAAGAATTTTATGTATGCATATTTAGGCCAAAGTCCATCAGTCACAGCGTGTAACCGCGTAATATTAATTAACTGCCGACAGGCAGCTAGTAGTATACTTAAGATTAAGGTGACGCCATACAAACACCACAGGTACTAACCAAAAGCCCATACACGCGTATTTCTAGATTGAAGTATCTACCATAGAACACACGGGGAATGCTGGAGTACCCACTGACGAGCCGAACCCCTCGCAGCTGCGTCATGCAGCGGCAGAATATCGGCGAAACACGCGTGTATGGGCTTTTGGCTAGTACCTGTGCTGTTTGTATGGCGTCCCCTTAACTTAAAGTAGACTGGCAGTGCCCTCGAGATGTTAGAAGAAACTTATGATATTCTATTTGCGTAAAAGGAGACCGGTTTTGCTAGTTTGCCAAGCAAATGCGTGATAAAAACGTACACATACCGACAAGTCCAGAGAAAGTATCATGGAACTGTCGATACTCGTGGAAAAGATACGTCTCCCCCTTCCATTCGATTGTGCCTATCGCTCGGGCAGTATACGACCGGCTGTCTGAATCAGACAGCGCAATTTGTATGAAACGAATTGGTTGGCAGCGACTTCTGCCTGCTCTTCTGCACTCCTGAAACTTACTGAACGAGTTGCATTAGATTCCCTTAAGTACTCCTCCGTCAATTTTTCTGATCCTCTACAATTTGCATACAAGGCAAAGCGTAGCACCTTGGATGCTGTTGCTTTAGTTGTTCATTCAGCTTTGAGAGACTTAGACAAGGGATGCCGTGCATATGCATGTGCTTTTCTCGACTACTCATCCGCCTTCAACACTATCCCGCGCCAACTCCTCCTGACCAAAGCAGCTGCGTGCGACACTCCGAGCTGGGTTGTCTCTTGGCTTAGAGATTATTTTTCCTGCCGCACTCAGTTTGTCCAGTCGGGAAAGAGAAAATCTGCTATTCTTCCAAATGATTGTGGAGTTCTACAAGGTTCCATCTTATCCCCTCATCTTTTCTCCCTACATACTGATGATTTGAGATCGCCAAACGACTGCCTGTATGTTAAGTATGCCGATGACATGGTCGTAGGCCACCCACTCAAAAACCTGACTCACCTACAGTCTTTAAAGGATGGCTTAGATCACGTCTCCGCATGGTCTTCGAATAATGGACTCCTACTCAACAATCAGAAATCAGTACAGTGTGTGTTTCGATTGCGACCCTCTCCCATTCCTGAACCTTTGGTATTCTTCCCAATGAGGTATCTTCTTTCCGGTACCTAGGTGTTACTTTATCCTCAAATCTCTCTTTCTCTCTTCATATGGAAATCCTTTTAACAAAAATTCAAAAACTTGTTTATTACATTCGTCGTCTACGTTCATATCACACACCCCAGTTCTTAATCTGGCGATTCATAGATGGCTGTATTCTTCCACTCATTCTTTATTGTTCTCCAGTTATTTTTCCAGCTTTACTTAAAAAAGATCTAATTATTTTAAAACGTGTCATTCGAATGCTCGCCTCTGCTGCTGGTGTTTCCTATCATCTTTTAGTTGATATCATCGTGCAGCGACACTTCAACTCGGTGGAGCAATTCGCTGACCGAATTCTGAATGACACCGTCCATCCCCTTCATAATGAGTTAATGGCTGAGAAATCCCTACGCCCCATGCGTCGATGCTTCCGCCACATCCCTTGCCGCACTTCGGCCTATCGGAATTCCATACTGCCATTTCTAGCCCGGTATCTCACCTGCAAAGATGTTGAAAAACAAAAACTAAAACTCGATCTTGCACCTTAAAGTCCTTTTTTCTCCGTATATAATCATGTCCTCCTGTCCAAAACCTGTTAATCTCTATGGTAATCACTGTGTACTGGAGAACCGTTTTTGTTGAAAGTTTTGAAAGTTATTTTCAAAATAAAGCAGTCCTCTCTCTCTCCTGCAAGGATTAGATGCCATTGCCATGAATGCTACTACTAGTAGTACATGACGTCCCCAGTTTGCATGCAACACTGCCGCCTTCACCGCTCAGTGTCTTGCCGACGACAGTTTGACCATTGCCAAAGAGGACGTCTACCCCGTATCCACTGAAGTGCGCGTGAATAACAGCAAATAAGACTTGCGCAGTAGCTGCCTCACTCCAACCCCCCTCCAACTCCCTCCCAGTCACTCACTTTGCTCCGATGAAGACGACTGGAGGATGAGCGGTGGCCGACGAAGACAGACAGCCCGTCTACGCGCGCCACGGAAACGACCACACGATGGCTCGGGCCTCACATCACTGAGAAGGCAATAACAGTCACGTTAAGAGGGGCCCATTGTGGTCCCAACCTCCATACTGAGAAGGGACACGTCATCCCGTCAGGTGGCGGCCTTCCAATCGGGAATCGTGATAGACTCAAGCGCGTCAAACTTATTGTAGTGAGGAATACGCCGTTGGGGCGGACTTTCCAATGTCGGCCTCACGCTCTTTTTCCTCTCCTATGCCCAAGACATGCCTCCACACGCATTTAAGCACCAGTAATGGAGTCGTGCGCACTCTGCACAGCCCGATAGACACGTGACATGAGCCGGTCTGACTCCCGTCCTGATGAAACGCATCTGCAGGGCAGACCATTGGTAGGGGGGTGGCAACGGCACTTAAGCATCTCAAGGTTACACGCGAATAAGACAGGGGGATTGGAAGCCCCTTGTAATAGGCGTGACTTTGCGTTAAATCCTAGTGAAATGCGGGCAAGGTTTGGAGCTGGGAAGCGGGGATAGATACCTTTCACGGAATTTAGTGTGAGACCACCCACATTACGGGGGTGGTCCTCGTTCCCGTCTTGCCCGTCGGGGATCCGGAAGTGCCACCTGTGTGTCATGCACCAATCAGTGTGCAGTTACGTGGCAGCAAAGGCCCACCGGTACCCAATCCGAGAATTTACAGATACCAACAAATTCCGCGAGCGCTTTCGGCTGCTTCACGAGTAATAGGTACACAGAAGTCTGAACCCGATCTGAACGACGATCTTAAAATGGCAAGGTCATAGTTCAGAACGTATAACACGGCGAACGAAATCATGTAGAACGCAGTACACGAACAAGGAAGGGTCGTGTCATAGAAGCGAGCGTAAAGAGGTCACCGCGGCGTGGTCAAATCACCCGCATAAATCATGCTTTTCTAACTGTATGTAGGCTGTCTCCGAACAGTGTAGCGTCCATGTTGTTCGTACAGGTGCAAAAAAAAAAAAACTAGAAAACCAACCTTCACGCAAACAAAATGTCCGCCATCTAGCAGACATCCTCTGATGGAAGAACGGCGGTTTTGATTGTAAAGCACTTAAAATAACCAGGTAAGCGTATATTTCCCCACCGTCCGTAAAATTTGAGCACTTCGATTTTGATCTATCCTCTTGAAATCATAGGACGAAGATCTTGTTGGCAGCTACCAGTAACCTTTCGACAGGCGAAATGATTGATGAGCAACCTACTGTGGCGTGGGATGGCTTCGATCGGTGCGCAACGGGGGGAGGGGGAGAAAACCTGTTACTAACGCCACCTACGCTGGGGTCGAGCGCACAGGTCCAACATAAAAAACGTGATAACCTCCCCCGCAATACGTGAAAGTATGTAGTTTAGGCAACTGCGGGGAGTCGCACACAAATGCGCATTAAAACTGCGAGCGAACCGCGTACGCAGACGAGCCATGCTAGTCTGTATGTAGCTTCAAAGAACAAGGCTACTGTGAAGATATAAAACTACGCTCTCTTTTTTTTTACCAATATCAAAACGCCCACGAAGGGCCCAGGAATAAAATACGGTGGAGGTTGTCTGGGAACGGGGGAGGGGGAGTGCGGAGGCTGGTAGACAACAGAAGAATAAAATAAAATAGGCGCTAATTTCTCCAGACAGGGAGGGAAAGCTCCATCAAACAGACGAATTCGTGAAGCCAGGGGCGAGCTGAAAGTCATAGATCAGAAATTCCAAGAAGAG
>CACRXP010000082.1:1246577-1260406 GCA_902702965.1 Spirometra erinaceieuropaei
AGTTTCAGAGACTAGCACGGTAATACGGCTTCTGACCAAAGAACCTGGGTCCGAGGACCCAGACCACATTGGCCTTGGATTGGTTAATAGGCCGGAAATCGTCACCCCAGACCCCGACCTCTTTTTCAGTAATTTCGTTTTGTCTAGACTACTAACCATTGTGTTGCAGTTTGGTACAGCAGGACGAGCAAAGTCTGGAACCCGATCGGGCAGCGTCCATCCTACGATATACAGTACGTGACCGAAATCGGGAAACCTACTGACGGAATCTGATATGAGAATTTTCGGACGCCTTAATGCTGCGCATTTTGTCCACTCGTCCAGCTTCGTTTTTTGCCCAAAAAATGTGTCTACCACATTTTGTCAAGCAAAAATGAACGCTGCGATATGTTCAGGAAATTTCTCATGCTAATGCCTGCCTTGTATTTTAAGTGCGTAGTTGAGCGTGTTTTTCTTTGATAGGAGAGTAAGTTGTCCTCGAAAGCTCAACTAAACAGAGCTTACCGCAATAACAAATTGAATTCTTGCCTGAAGCTAACAATGGGAATAAGTTTGAGGACACACAAGATACTACTAGAAGATTATTTACAGGCGTTATTCTATTTGTGCTATCACATGTACTCGGTTTTTTGCACGGAGAGACTTTCTGTACACCGAACACTGAGATTTACTCAAATACAATAGGCGTGCTGACTCATGGAATGTTAAACGAAATTCTGAAATGCGTTTTCGTTTCGAAAAGATAAATTAAGTAGGGCATAAAACTTAATCCTCGTGCATCCTAATTCTATAAAAAATCAATTAAATCGAGAGGCCGCTTTTCGAACGAACTTCTTTCCGGCCCGCATTCAAAAATGGCTAATTAAGCAGCATGCATTTTCCCATCGACTTTTGGTGCCCTCATTCGGTAGAAACTTACGTCTTCTTCCAAATTTATGCTCGAAGAAAGCGTCTAATTCGGTTTTCCAAACTTTTCCAATTACCGAATAATTTTGAACCGGATCTACCGTTACACTGGTATTCAGGGTTACTCAACTACAAGCCGTATATTTTCCGTGTAGGGAAACCATACATTTCTCTATGGTATTAAGAGGAGACCATATGGGCTTCATAAAATTCAGCAATGGATTTGAATAATATTGTTAACTTTACAAGCCACATTGTTAAATGCAGATACATGACTTTTATGAACGGTCATTTCACGATATTGAATATTCCACAATTGTAAACTTTTCAGAAACTGAATTACACTAATGCAAGGGAGACCTCTGAGGTCTAGTCTCTCTTGTCTTAGTCAGTAATGCTATTCTGCCTACATACGCATATAGGCGTTTAACTTCTAACCAACATGTCACGGGATCGAGCCACAGGTGCTCCACACTCCGTGGTTGGGTGTAACTGGCTGACGACGGCTAATAAGTCAGAAATGACCATTCCAGTCCCCCTTGTCTTTGTCGGCAATGCTATTCCTCCTATATTGTGCGCTGCTGTGCGGCTGCTGGTTGGGCTCGAGAGAGAGAGAGAACCCAGAGGAACAACGGAACAAGTGAGTTCCGTGACACAATCGATAAGCGCCCCTCTACCATATATACATGTATTGAGACAACATTTGTGTCACGCAGCAGCAGAAGATCGTTTAAATATGTGTCTGAGCTTTTAGCTAGTATCTATTTCGACAGTCAAATAATAATAAATTTGACATATATGTTCGTAAGTATTGGAAGATAAGCAACCCAAATTAACACAAATTTAAACAAGATGTGCTACGTGGAAGCTTTATTGCGTCAACTTCCCACGCTGGTTCTCCGGGCTGTCGTCAGACGCAGATTAATAGCACATGTGAGGACATAAAATAATTAACGTCACGAGTGTAGATACA
This sequence comes from Spirometra erinaceieuropaei, assembly GCA_902702965.1. Taxonomy (NCBI): domain Eukaryota; kingdom Metazoa; phylum Platyhelminthes; class Cestoda; order Diphyllobothriidea; family Diphyllobothriidae; genus Spirometra; species Spirometra erinaceieuropaei. The sequence goes on from CACRXP010000082.1 coordinate 1,248,457, forward strand.
TTCGTGCACTCGTGACGTTAACGGTTTTCATATTCTCCCATTTGAAATCAGTCTGCTTCTGACCACGACCCGGGGAACCAGCGTAGAAAATTCACGCATATATAGGGTTCATCAAATGTAGCGGTGGATTTGAGCCATATTGTAGACTTTGCAAGCAACATTAGCAAATGCAGAGACAACGTTTTATGAACGGTATTAAAATATATCATAATTAGAAGCTTTTTAAAAGCGGATTATACCCTTCCTTCGAGTATAAAATTGGGCGAATTTTCCACTGAACGTGCGCGTCTTCTATGAAATATAATTGAATTATTAGCGACATCGAAAATCGATTGAAAAAATACATGCTGCTTAAGAAGTCATTTTTACAGAGTGTGGTTTTCGCATGTGGCCGGAAAGTTCGTTCGAAAGTCCGCATCTCGAGGTAACTGGATAATTTTAGAACCGAGCTGCACGATGATTAACTTTAAAACCCTACTTAAGCAATCTTTTTGGAACGAAAACGCACTTCAGAATTTCGGTTGACATTTCATGAGTTAGCACACATACTGTACAACCATTGTTGGCGTTTACAGAATTTTCCGCTTTTCGGAAAAAAATGATATTCCTACACAAGGTAATATTACCTTTAATATTTCATTTGTCTTTATTTCCCTCAAAGTTGTTTTTTTATTAATAAAGATATTGGGTCTATGTATTGCTGTCTATTCGCGAACGATTAGAGACCATCCGCAAATTTCATCTGTTAGGTCACGTGCAGTACATATTTATTCACTCCGAAATGGTGCAAATTAAGGAAAATCTACTCGAAAAAATGAGGGACCGATATTGTCGATATTCATTTTCTTTTTTGCTAACAAGCCGTCACCGGGAAAAATGAATGTGGAGTGGAATTCGCACGAAAGAAGGTGAGGGGTGGAGATGTAGAAGTGATGGTGCAGATGTGTTAAGTATGACTGCGGTGTGGGAAAGGCAACTAGCTCGCGAGCCGATGAAAAAGCAACCGGGAGGTTGAAAGGCCAGTGAGATTCGACAACGATTGAGACAGGTCTGATTGGCATGACAGTTCGACGGTCGTTGCCGTTGATGTCTGCCGTGTGCTTTACAGCAAGGTGAGATCAGGGAAGGTGATTCGTAGCATCTGTCGCACTCTCTCCTCCTCCACCCCCCGCCTGGGCCCCGTGTCAAAACAGAGTTAAGGCGACCGGAGGCGAGAGAGGCCGCACGTGGTTAGCACGGCAAAAGTCCGCACGTAGGCGCACCGCCACACCCCCTGGCCCACAACCGACAGAAGCAGGAGGGCGGCATCCCCGATGGGCGCGGCACGAGCCTGCGCACGGGCGTGCCGCCACACCCTGGCACTTTTTATGGGTGCGCATTCTCGATAACGCCTACTAAACTCCGATTTGGCCTCCTTGTTGGCTCAACTAATCTGCCGCATGGCCCGTTTTAGGGGCATACGATCGACATACGCGTGCACAAACACACGCGGTCCGGTCAAAAACTGCTTGCGATTTTATGCTAGTCGAAATTAACACGAAAATACTGCCAGGTGGATTGGGCTGGAGAAGACTGTCAAAAACAACTTGAATGGCAGTCCAGAATGGCCAGAAATCTGGAACAAACATCTGCCAGTCGCAGTTTCTGTTCACTTGGGGGTGTTTAACCATCAGCTACCTCGATAGAAAAGGCCTTGTCTACTAAATCTCATGCGCTAGTTGTGATGCCGTCCGTTGTGGCCAAACTGAGAAACCTGTCCCAACCCGTATACATGAACATCGTTTAGCGGTGAAGGGACGCGACCATCTATCTCAGGTGGCCATGCACACACTAGTCACGGGACACAGATTTGCGTGGGAGGACACCCGTATTGTTGGCGACTGCCAAATAAGGTAGGGTCGCGAATTCTTGGGGCTAATGCACTCAGATGGGGCATGCATAAATGGGCATGTCGGTCGAGATGTTGCACACAAAATCGTTAAAAAAATTCAAACTGGAGCAACCAAACCCCAAGAGGTGAAGAAATGAGATTAACAAGTATTGACAGACGGTGGCTAATCGAAGAATCCTTTGTTAGACTCAGGTAAGAAGTTGATTGTTTTTGCGTACCCATAGTCTGAAGACGAGCTGGGGGACCAGACCCGAAAATTTACACAATAAAGGTTCCAGCTTCCCAAAGAATCTCCTCTTATTTTTTATATGTACACATACCTTTACTCATGTTTATATATATATACATATATATGTAGGCAGAATACTATTACCGACAAAGACAAGGGAGACTGGAATGGCCATTTCTGGATTATTAGCCGTCGTCAGCCAGCCACACCCAAGCCCGAAGTGTGGAACACCCGAGCCTCGAACTCGCGACCTGTTGGTTTAGAAGTCAACGCCTCTACTCACCGGGCCACGAGCCCGTTGCCCTGTCGGTTTTCGATCGGGAATATACAATGTTAGGGGGCGCTCACCGATCGTTCATACGGAACTCACTCGTTCCGTTGTGCCTTATATGTATATATATACATCATCCCCTGAAGTAGACGAAGAAAGGAAGATGTCGTGGATGAGGTTGTACTAATACTGGCAGCGAAGAACGTTTCAGAGGCGACTTCAAGAATCCTGAAATATTTTGCGATTTGTGTGGCCCATAAACCGGCAAAAATAATCAGACAGCAAATTATGAGGCCCAATAAACAGCGGTCTATGGCATGCCATACCAAGATTGTGGTGCGAGGTATGTTGATGAAACGGACAAACGCCTCGGCACAAGATTGCACGAGCACTAGCTCGCAATCAACCAGAGATAAGCTGCCACTGGTCTATGGCCACACACAATAGCAGAACCACAGTTTCGCTTCGAGACAGCGGGAGTGATCGGTAGAGCCAATGACAAGATGGCCAGAAAAGTTGGTCTTTGACCGGCATTCTTAACGGAGCCATGGACCTACATCCCACCTACCAGGCGCTCCGTACAAGGCTTGAGTCAGTCCAGACAGAGCCAAAAGGATGAAAGAAATCACATGGGGCCGACCGTCGACGCTCGCGGAGAAAAGGTAAGGTGCTGACCGGGGGTCACAAGACCGGCGGGGCGCACAATCTCACGAACGTGCCGAAAAAACCAAGCCTGAGCAGCAACGGTTGACCAGCTCGCCGTCTGACGAGGGGGAGGCCCAAAGAGCACGCTGACTTTGCGGCAACCGCGACAGCCGCGAAGAGGGCGCAAGCCACGCAGATCCACCAATAGTCGATATCAGAGAGGCCAGAACCAAGCAACAGGCTAGCCAACATATGTGCGTTGAACAAGGTTATAATACGAGGTAGGCGCCAAGGCCAGCAGGAAAAGACCCCGAGCGACTCTGATGATGGTGACGAGAGAGCTTCCGAAACGTCAGTGTGAACACAACCTGGCCCATGAAATCGCCTTTTCTCCTCGGGGAGATGATAAACGCGACATATATATATGCATATATCAAGCGAACAATTTCCGAAGTTATCCGGTGCAGGATTTGGAGTTAAGTCTCCGGGACATGACTGTCCAGGGTCAGACCGGAAATTTAGATGAACATTCGAGTCGACGACAATCAACAACTGTAGAATAACCACGTAATGCCCATTTTACAAACAAGTAGTACTACGTGTGGTATGAAATCGATATGGCAAAGGTAATATGGCGCGCTCCTAACAGAGGTACTGCCGCTGCGTGATACAGACAGGACGCATGCAAGACAAAAATGAAACAAAAGATCATACGCGGCCTGAGCACTCCATGAAGAAGGCGTTGTTGAAGTCATGCATCAGAAGGGATTGCTTCAAGTTCTCCATGATGACGTAGGAGTCGGAGGATGTGATGAAGACGTAGTCCGGCCGGGGAGACTGCCGAAGAATACGGAGCATACGTTCCTGTAGGCCTAAAAGGGGCGGGGCAGAGGGGCAGGAGAAACCAGGAAATCGGGATTAACTGTCGGTGAGACTTGTCGTTTGAAAAACATGCCTGGGCAAAACTGGACGGGGAGGGGGCAGACGTGCGGTTGGCTTTCCGATAGGCGGGACACCATAAAGAACATGCGTAGGGCAACGAGAGAATGCCAATCAGTTGCCCACCACGATGAAAATAGACGGAAATTTGATAAACTAGGCCCGCCTGGACAGGCAACTGAACTCCTAGCTGCAGAAAGCGTGCAAGACGCACTGCTGGCTCAAAATTTGCAAGTGAATTGCGACTCGAAAAGGCCCAATGGCCAATGCGTTTGGGCTCCACTCCCCAGCTATCAACGCCTGGGGCTGGACGTGGCTGGCTGACGACGGCTAATGAGTCAGAAACGACAACAACAACAACGCAACAACGGGTCAGAAAGACGAGGATGACTAGGCAGCCACTTACACGCAGGCGCATCTACCGGTAGGATACCAGGTACCAGAGAACTCCCAGCGCACACCAGGCTGTGAGTGCCATGGCCTGCTGGTCATCGCACAGCTGACGCAAATGAACCAATGATGGCGGTAGGCACACCTTCAGGACACTCAGGGAGCAGAAATGAAGCAAACGCCCAGGGGACTTCACAACAGAGAAAGCAACAGGAACTCACTTGGGAGAGTAGAAGAAGATCTCGGGGGAATGCTCATGATTTGATTACACCGTCGACCCCAGGTCCTTCGGACATTAGAAAAAGACCATGCCGGTGATTCAGCGGGCTCGATGAGGCAGGCTATTTTGACATCACGCGTCTTCGCAGCTAGGTAGAGGAGAAGTGTTGTTAAGTGCCTTACATGCACAAAGGCACAAAAATTACAAAGACAAAAGAGACGTTGTACAAAATGAATTTGTGGTAATTATGCCAGCATACGTGGATGAAAGCGAACGTCTGACAACCGCTATTCTCGGCGACGTCTTTGTGACTTTGGAGAGGTTTTGCTAATAACAACAAGACATTATTTTTCTGCGCTGTCCTCTGTAGGCGTCGCAGTCTGATAATCACAAAGGCACAAACCTTCTAAGTATTTAAATCCTCCCACTCAATTTCTTAGGGCTCCACTGCATGCCTCTACCGTGGTACGACGATAAAGTGACCTCACTGTTAAATAAAAGTTCTAAAGGTTCATGTGGTGATTTAGATCTTAACTATAGCTTAACACTGCTCTCTCTCTGTTTAACAACCAAAGTGGAGCCCCTTAATCTGGTTCCAACCACTTCCTTCAATTGATCCCAAAACTGCATAGTCAGCAGGAGCGAACAATTGCGCTGTGTGGTGCTTCAACTGCTGGCATTTGTCTCCTTCAATCTGCTGTCGCTTGTGTTAGGGCAGATTTTGAAACTTTCTCGCACTCCTGACATCCTGCCTGAGACTTATTAAAGAGAAAACGCCCTCATTTTAAGAGGAACCCCTTCTTTGCTCTCTTGTCACCGAGGCGTGTGTGTCGCAGTGCGATGGCGCCCTACATGGTTGGCATTATGCGAGGCACTTCACACACGAGATACTTTGAAGTCCTCAACTCTGATCTAGTAGGCGCAAAGTCGCCGCATCGAACTCGGTGTCATTCGTCAGCTTAGCGACGATTAATTATCTCCTGGCACGACAGACCTCTAATGTGAACGAAATATAGGAATACATAGCTGACAGCTCATCTTAAGAGCAGTAGTTTTTTTTACGTTAACGCCCGTCTGACGAGATTTGTTGCTGACTGCACTTTTTAAAATTACATCTTTTCGCCCTTCTCTCCCTCTCAAAAACTTGTTCGTGAGAATATGACTGCCCTCTGAACTCCCTCCGCACAACGGATACTCACCTACTAGCGAACATCAAGCGAGACTGCTGAACTGAAGAGTCAGATATTCGTACCGAGCATTTGGCGTGAATGACCCCGTGTGAAACGTTTCGCTAGTTGCTGAGACGCGATTGAGCGGACATCAATGGCTTACGAGTTGCAAAAAAAGCATAAGCATCAAACGCGTGCGTCCCACAGACGGCGTTGGTTATGACAAATTGCCGACGGGAGTTACAGTGGCCAGGTCTCAACCTCGCGGACACAGTAACGCCAACTCAGTGACGAGATTAGCATGCTTACTACTGAAACGCGAGAAAAGTTGGAAGAGGTAAGCATCGCTGCTGACTGCCTGTCAGGGCGAGACCGCATGTTTCTCAAACAGGTGCATTCAAATAGACCACGAAAGCGGTCAACACGTCTGCCTGGATTCTGCGTGTGAAGATACCAGCGACACCAGGAATAATGTCGGTCGGATGTGGTTATGTAGCTCCACCTGAAGTAAACAAACCCCAGTCACCTCCAATACAGAACCGGTGGTAATAGGGGTTTTTACAGGTGGGGCTGGGGAACGCACAGGCGACGAGGTCAAGTAGGTGTATGCAAAAACACTATTGGGAATGCGTTGTTGTATTTTTAATGGTCGAGAATTAGTTGTGATAACCCCTAACGCTAACCCCAACCCCAACAGTATTGTGTTCATCAGGTGGAGCTACCAAACCACACCTTACCATAAAGTCAAGCATAGGTATTGAAAAAATCTACCGTCGCACCACCAAAATATGTCCGGCGAAGAGCAGACAAAACACTTGGAGAAGTTTTAGGCCTAAAATAAATTTTTTCCCGTAAAACACTTCCCATAAAGCACATTATATTCCCCTCGGCGTTTCCACTACCTGCATAGATACAGTGTGTGACCTAAATCATAAAATTAGATGAAGGGAGTTAAGATGCATTTTACTTACTTGCCTGACCTCTTCCGGAAACTGTCCCCTATTCGGGCATAATGTGTCTATCCTATCAGGCAAAATGTTGACAAATTTGAGCTTAACGTCAGCCCAAATTCGACAAGTTGGTGCCTCTGCACGTGTGAGGCCAGTAATCGAAGGTGGAAACTTGCACCAAACCAGTTGTCGTCCAGAAATTAAGTTTCCCTAACGTGTAATTTAGGAGAAGCAGGACGTGAACAAGCACGTTGCTTTAAGAACAAACGCTTTTTTCAATCTCAAAAAGTTCCCATTTGCAAGTCTATGCAATCCTATGCAGTAAACGACCGTAGCAACGCCCACAGACAATCCTTAATTCTAACGCACTTAAATTTTCCTTGTATCTGCAGAAATTACATAAGCGGGCGTGGAAAGGCCCATCGCCAAATGGCAACTTTGACTCTTAGGTATATAAAAAGATACTTTTGTGCCGTCCTGTTTCGGCTAATGCGGTGCAGGAGTAACAGTTTATGCGATATTTTACTACACATCTGGCCACTCAGTGGGGCATTTATAATCGTACGACGAAGTTCGGAAGTAGGTAAAGATAACGTGAATGAGTCTGATTTGAAAATTGAGTTCTTTCGACTTCGGTGAAAAAAATAATCAATAAGTTTGGAGAGGTGGGAAAGTGGACCGAAATTTCCCATGACGAGGTACGTGAACATTCGTCAAAAAAATACCACTGGTAAGTGCGGTAACTTTTTATCGGTCTTTCAACTCATGGAAAGCATAGGCATCCCCAAAATTCACTGCGGACGTTTCTTTCATATCGGCAATCAGTTTGTCAGAGGGCTTACAGATATGACCTAGACGGCCAGCTAGATGAAAAAACGTCCAAAACTCATTACTTCGCAACATTCTTGTGGGAAATATCTTGTTTTGAAGGTTTCGATAGACACAAACTATAGGACCTGTCTTCTCAGTCAATCCAGGACGCTGAGGCCAAAAGGCATTCATTGACATTTCAAGAACAACTCTGTAACTCAGCCAGGCTCTTCTGATACAAAGAAAATGGCATACTCACGATGGCATCTGTAAACTCAGCTCGAATTTATTGGTCTCTGACCAACCTCTCCGCATGTGACCTGATGGGGACTTTTGCTCATATGACGTTTCCATCAGTGAAGTCAAGCGAAACCTCCTTTAAGCAACTACGTTTCGAAAAAGGAAGGATTGAAGAAATTACATCGCATTCTCGTGGAACAGTTCTAGGACCCACAGGCAGACATTGCACACTTCACTAGGTGACACGCTTAACGTAAAGCTAATTGATCAGAAGAAGAAGCGATCGCTGGAACAAGGTCTTCATTCGCCTGACGTTTCGGATTCTCACTTGAATCCATCATCGGAGACAGCAGCTACTGTCCGAAACGTCAGGCGAATAAAGACCTTGTTCCAGCGATCGCTTCTTCTTCTTCTGATCAACTAGTTCCTGGAACTCGCATCTTCGCTTGTATCGGTAACGCTAATTCTCGGGGGATATTTACTTCGAGTGCATGTGGAACCGACCTTCTTAAAACTCCCATCCTTGTACTGTTGTACTTACTCTGATTTTAGCATGGACGTGCTCCGTGTATTTCTGGAATTCGAATTTGCTCATATGACACGAATCATCGCGCTTCCGGCATGTCTGCCTTTTTTAAGAAAACGATTACTCTTAACTAAGGAAATAGCATACCAAGTATATATATTACATGTAAATTCGACTAGAAGGCATTGTTTATTAGCCAGGTGTTTTTTGGGTGTATTTGAATTAGATTACAGTTGATTGGTTATTTTTTAAGAATTTTTCCAGACCCCCCGCAAAAATGAAAATTCACAAAGTAAAAACCGCATGTTTTAGGGTTAGTTTTCCATTATTTAGGTCCTTATAAACGCTCTTGCACTCTTAAAAGCATTTCCCGCAGCTAAACAGCATAAACCCCCTGCATTTTACTAGATACCAGGCGAGATTAGTTGGCATAAAATATGTAAATACATCGTTTACATACTACGCACAAATATACGTGTCGTATATCATTGAGGAGTTTTAAGTAATACGTAAAAGGGTCTTAAACATACAGTAATAGTGCATCTTTAAACAAAAAATTGTTTTGCATCTACTGTTGTACTAGATACACTATGATTATCACTTCTAATACCAGTATCCTATTTCTAAAATGCGAACACGCGCTATTTGTATTCTGGAGATGTTTACATTTTCGATTGATATAGGCCGGCAAAACGACCAATGGCTGTCAGTTGTAAAATGGTGCAATTCATTCGGAAGCTAGTTGGAGTACCTCCTCAGCCATCCGGCAATAGTGTCCCGTGTATGAAATCAACCAGGCAAACCAACTGAAGAAGCATGTGCCAGAAATAAAAAGACTCATTGCCCACAGAAGTCCGCGAACCGGCGAAAAATCCGCGATATACACTAAGACATGCTTGCATATAAAATCCGCCATAGAGTGAGGCCGCGAAAGCCGAAGCGCGATAAAGCGAAGGATTACTGTATCTCATCTGATAGGTCAAATAATGTGGAAGAAACACTGCCGCCCGCTGAAACCTCACGAGTTGTCTGCAAAAAAAGTCGCGATGAGAGCGACTGCAGCTATGTTAAAAATTGTAGACCCGCCTACAAGAGCACAAATCAGCGACTCGGAGGCTAGACCCAAACTCTCAACTAACAACTCACGTTGGATAAAGTGGGTATAATTTCGATCTCCAGAGAGCTACCATCTTGGACCGAGACAACACAAAAGCAGAACGGCTAACTCTCGAGGAGTGGTTTTCTGATGCCCACTCTAGCAGGAGGCATCTGGACCTTCCTGCAGCCCACAAAGCCCTATGTCATCACGCCCGTAGAGCTCGAGACCAAGTAGCCCTATAAAGACAAGCCGACGGCGAGTCTACTCGGCGAGAAAGAAGAACCACCAAACCGAACACCCGACGAAGGTTCAACCACCTCCCCCCGATGAAACGGTGACTAACAGAGCACTCAGATAAAACGCCCGCCAACCATCCCCGAGAGGTTGAGGTAGCGAGAGAAAAGTCGATTAGTATGAGGCCGACCAACGCGACATGCCACTTGAAATTTATGGTCGTTTAAGTGCATTTTACGCTTTAACAATGGTGAGCCGACCAAGCTCTTCGAAACATCAGCACATAAATAAACCCGTTACGGTGGGCTCATCTTTTCTTCTTCTTCAAATCGTCAACCCGGATCTCTCAACTTTGCCAATCTAAGAGGGAAAATGAATGCCTTTAGACATGTTCTGTGGCCAGATTTCCTGTATTACTGCAACAACTCTGCCTTCAAGGTAACTCAATTAGTGGAGCCGGCTCATGTAAAAAGGGCAGCTCGGGCGAATATCGAGTAGAGCGAACCGCGTGCAAACAACTCAATAATGAAAACGAAAGCAACGCCAGAGTAAAGCTTTTTTTCTGTGCAACCTCTCATTGACACCAGCGCTGGAAAATAATTCGACTTTATGACACCTTTGAAGGGTTGACCATTTTGCGCATTTACTACGTGCATGATGGCGACCAGGTGAGTCATAACCACTTCCTCGAGGTGATTTTCGGCAGTGTCTCGCAAGCCATCACGTTTGTAGCCGTAGGTCGAGTGTTCACTCACAAATGAATAGGCAAAAACTGGTCCACTGACTTTCCAAAGTAAACAAACTCCGAATGTGTCACGAACTTCCAGCGCCACCACCAACTGCTAGGGTCGGACACGGCAGAGAATGTGGGTAGATTGATACATAACGGCGTTGGACCCATTCACAAGTTCGTAAGGAGAGTCTCAACAAGGCTCAGTCGCCCTAAGGCTGACTGTTTTGCTAAGACGGACCTCAACATCCAGCCCGTACAATCGGTTGGTTCAGCGTTTTCGGGCTTTTAGCCCAGGACTCCGAAACAACTGGCCAGTAGACTGAAGAATTCACGCAAAGGCTGTAAGGTGTTCCACCTGTAACTGAAGAGGTGATGGTTCCTTTGAAAGTGACCTCGATTTTCACTTTGAACTCACGGCATCTCGAGGTTGAAAGCACACACACACACCGTTGTATGAACACGGCAACAAAGCGGGCAAAACCCAAGGCAAGACGCCTTATCGAGTTCCCCAAACACTTCTTTAAGACGGTGATCAATGATGCTGCGCACTAGCAGGTCGACTGGATCAGGTTGACCGTCGCGAACGACTGGGTGGGGCAAGACGGTGCTAGGAGAGTTGCGCACCGTTTGCCGCAAACGATCCTTCCTCACCCTCCTGCTTCCGGTAGCAAGACAGTCAGGACAACCGACAGCGGGATCGGACGCAGTGTCTGGGAACTGTAAACGACCTAATCCCCGCCCCCGCGTACTAAGATTTCACACAAGTAGGGGCGGCCCCGATCCCAACGCAGTAGGAGTCTCATAAAGGCCGCATTGTGAGGCAGCCATTGTAGCCCGACTCTCCGTTCTGAGAGGAGATGCGCCTGCGCTCCCGATAAGGCATGGCTGCCCTGTCATCCTGATCGCTCTGGTTCCTGTTGTGGTGTTGTTGTTGACGAAAAAAATCCTGGTCATTTGTTGTGTAGACCAGGGGTGTGCTGGCACGCCTAGGTGCGGCTTCAGCCGCGTCAGCAACCTGCGCCCTCCTTCCACTTCCGGTCTTCTTGACTCTGTCTTGACACCGGGTCCGGGCGGGGGAAGAGGAGAAAGTGCGATAGATGCTGCGCAAGTCTATAAACTGATTCACACACAACTCGCCGTCCTTGCTTCACTATGCTGTGGAACACACGGTAGACATCGTCGGCAGCGAAGGTCGAACTGGCGTAGTACGGAGTATGCGCTAAGCGCCGTGGAGAGAGTTTTCAGAGTCCACCACACTCTCTCTCCCTCCTCCCATGAATCAGTCTGCTGTCCCAGCCGGTCGACCATTGGGCGCAAGTGGCTGTCTACGCGTGCCACACACAACCTGGTCACCACTACACGCATACACACCAGATTATCATAAAAAGGGGTGGGCGGCTCGGACCTCGAATGCACAGAGTCTCATGGAAGCCACGACAAGGGACCATTGCGGTTGACTCATCGTTCACCAGCCAGTCCCTCCACACATAGAGGACTGAGCTCTACCGCCGGTTGGCAATCTTCCAAACTACGACTTTTAGCACATCGTGATAGATTCAAGTGAGGAATGCGCCGATGTGCCGTGGGGATGGAGTCCCCAGAGT
>CACRXP010000082.1:1260480-1289158 GCA_902702965.1 Spirometra erinaceieuropaei
GAAACCCAGGTTGTCGACATAATCGTTGATGCAGACAAGCAGAAGCAACGGCCAAATGATTGAGTTCTGGGGACATCCCTTGGAACGGGGGTGAGAATTGAATTCGAGTCACCAACGCATACGCCTGACGACCTATTGGTCGAACCTATGATCCATGTGAGAAGACTGTCTCTTGCTCCAGTTTTGTCGCGCCTCTAAAGTAAACGTTTGTGTGGAATGTCGTCGAAAGCTCTTCTGAAATCAGTATAAATGTCTTAACTTCTAGCCTTCCCGTCCATTTCAAGAGTCCATCTCTCAGCCGAGAGCAAGAAACTGGAAAGGCGATAAAGTCTCTCTTTGAAGCAGTGTTAGAGTCCTAAGAGTGTTTGTCCTCAAGGAATTTCATTCACGACTTCTTAAATGCAGGTTTTCGTTGCTTCACATTAGATGCAAGTTGCGTTGATAGGACGATAATTATTCAAAAAATTTTCAAACTCCACCCTTTTATTTTGGGAGATATTTGTTTTCTTCTTTTCGGATGGCAATCTCCCGAACTCAACTGACGAATGGAAGATAAATATCGAAAATGGAAGACAGCTTGCCTCGTTTCCTTACATACGAAAGGTAGCACGATGGGAAGAACAGCTGCAAATCTATTAGTTTAAATTACCTCTCATGCAAAACGATGAAGCTCTAGCAAAGTGTGCTATGCAGCAATTTTATGGAGGAAAAAAATATCTGGGAGGACTTTGAACATGGTTTCCGGAAAGGACGTTCGTGCCTCTCAAATCTGCTAACATGTCTCGAAGTCTGTATCGGGGCTTTAGAAGAGGGTTTTGAGGCCGATACCGTGTACATCGATTACCGCAAAGCATTCGACACTGTCTCGCACCAACGCCTTCCTCATACATTGAGCCCCATCAGCATCCAGGGGATCTTCTGAACTGGAAAGGGGCTCTTCTGTTTAGTCGGAAACAGCGTGTCTGTATCGGAGATGATATGTCAGACTGCGTGAACGTGATTAATGGCGTGCCCCAAGACTCAATTCTGGGAGCATTACTCTTCATCCTTTATGTTATTGACAGCCTTTAGCAACTCGACTCCAGTAGAAGAATGTTTGCCGACAATGTTAAGATCTGGCAAGTTAATAGGAGTCAAAATGACCAAAGAGTCATTCAATACAATCTTCACCGAATGCTAGCGTGGTCCGAGAATGAGCTTCTAGATTTCAATGGGCAGACGTTTTTCGTCCTTCATCTGCGTCCTAACAACTGCCACTCAAATGAGAGCCTGAAAACATATCACCTGAAAGACATAAACCCCCCCTCAGAATCTTCGCAGAGGATCTCGGAGTTTAGATACAGCGTACCATGAAACCAACACTGCAGCGCAACGAGGCTGCAAAAAACGTCACGGGAGTTCCCCTGAAATCAAAAGGGAGTTTGTAACCTCTGACAAAGACCTTTTCGGTAGAGTTCACAGCATCTTTGTTCGTCTCCATTTAGAATATGGCATACAAGCGTGACGGCCATGGTTAGTAAAAGACCAAACATGCCTTGAGAGAGTACAACGTCGTGCAATAAAGTTAGTTAGCGGTTTTAAGGGCCAATCATACATAGAAATACTGAATTACCTTAACCTATTCCGTCTGTCTAACAGGCAACAAAGAGGTGGCGTTATTCTGGTTTACAAGATAATACATGGCCTTGAGCATGAACTTAGCTTTAAAGGCATGTTTCAGTGGCACCTTTCACCCAATCTACATGGTCACTCGATGAAGCCACGGACGAAAATGCCCAGGATGAGTCTTCGTTCTGAACTTTTTACGCAAAGAGTAGTGGAGAAATGGAACGATCTCCCTCAGGCAGTCATAGAGGCGGTGTCCCTGAAACTCTTTAAGAAACGCTTGGACGGTTAGTTGTGTCGCCCGTTTTCTATCAGCAGCCTGAGCTGAGTTAAATACCCCGCAATCGCCGGGAATTTTTTCTTTGAAACGATGCTACAAAGATGAATCAAGTACTGTTTTAATAGCGAACAATTGCATCATTCATGTGCAGTTGTATATATTGAGATGAATGGTAATCAATAGGGCTTTCAAAGGCCTCGCCTATTATCCTTACCAAATAAACTAAAAAACTAAGTGAATTTTGAAATTTTGTTTGTCTTTTTTTAAACAATTTCGCCGGTATATTGTCCTGACCCGATGGCTTAGCTGCTGCGATATTTTGCACTTCCCTTTCCGCAAAAGCGATAAGAAGGAATAGATTCTGGACTGGGACGCCGTTTGGAACGGGGCTGCTGACATTGCGAATCGCAGACTCCGTTTCCATAATGAATGCAGATGGGAAGAACTGCCACATACGCCCGGCTTTCAGCCGTTTTCCACAAATTATATGCAACTGTGCACCCGAGTACTATGGTTGGATCTGTGCTTTTTAGTGACAATCGATACATTTGAATAAAGTGTTAAGCTTCTGCTCAGCGAGTTTAGTAATTTGGGATTTTCAGTCCATCCTTTTTTGACAGACCCGCGTGCTGACTGCTTTTCATTGACGACAAACTTCCTTTATTTGTTGTCGTGAGCTGGTTTCTCCGAATTCCGTCCGTTTCCATTTTTGACCCTTTATTATCCGTTAAGTCCTCTTGTTAATGAAACAGGACAACTAATCCTTGCTGGTGTTTTCACTGGACAGGGGCACCGAATCAGAGCCAACTAAGTCGTTCTAAACTACCTCTAGTTTTCCTTTGGATTCCTCGTGAGAAAACAGCTGCATTACACAGACATCAATCGAGTGCTTGTCGCACTGCATCTGTCTTTCACCTATTTTACTGACCTTTAGTTCTCTTCTTAAGGCCCAGTAGTTTCATATGAACGTTGTATGATCACTTTAATCGAAAGATGCATCAGAATTCACTTCGGCAATGTCCGAGATGTCTTGCGTGTAAGCTAGATCCAGGCACCCTGACCCTCTGTAAATCTCGCTGGTGTCTCTATATTTTGTGCAAGAGATAGGCCGAGTGTATGGTCCACTGGCTTACAACTGAAGGAAGTTGGCGCATTATCGGCGGCCAGATTATCTCTGTTAAACGCAGATATGTTGAAATCTCCAACGAAACCAACCTCTTGGTGGCTAGCGTCATCATTGACCAGGTGAGGGAGCAATTCATCAGTCGAACTCAGCTGATTTGGTGGTCTTTAGACCAGCAGGAATTCTAGGTTTTATGGGTAACACTTCTTTACCTTTTTTTAGGACTGATTAATATCTTTTCATGAGCTCTTAAAATCACCGGCAGCCCCCAAGTAACCATGAACATGCGTATCAGTGACATTAGGATGTCGGTAAATATGCCTTTTCTAAGGGCAGACCGAAATTCTGCCAAAAAGGCCTAAAGCATATCAAAAAAAATATCCTCAGTCGTAGTTACTAACAGAAAAGGAACTGCTTCGTCCGAGCCGCTAAACAGAAATAACAAATGTTCTCTTGTATCAAAGGGGTACCCGGTTTCCCTTTGCTACCAAGTTCCGTCAGTTACCCTATGTGCTTTTTCGGGAATTTAGTTAAATGCGAAGACAAAAACGCGTGTCCAGAGAAAAAAGGAACCGTTGCAACAGGATTTTGAAACAAAATGAGCTCCGTTATATTTCACAGGCCTTCAGACGACGTGACCGGAAGTAAGGCAGGGTATCCTCTTGACCAGCGACACTGCATTGTTGTTCAGGCTTTGACTGAGTCGCATGCCTCCACCGTAGGGGAAGGTATCTCCTCCAATATTAATCTGCCCGAAAATCTGCCGAACAACTTGCTTTATTTGGCGAGGGAGAAAACGCCGCGCAGCTTTTAAAATTAGAAAAGAAGCTATCGAACGGTTGAAAATTGTACGACCATGGGTTATTAAAACTTCCCTGTCCTGCACAAAAGAAACAAAGTTGTCTCTGTATAGAAGAACCAACCTTCGGGATTCTTATAAGAGGTTTTTTCAGTCCGCCAATTCTACATCGCGAACAAATGACGGAACTGAAAAGGCGACTTGCATAGTGTAGTGTGGTTATTTAAAGGGGACGAGTAACACAAAGGAATTCGGCGTTTCTACAGTACCAGCTAATGGTAATGATGACAGCAGCATACATACTGAAACATACTATCCGTCGAACGATTTTTGCTCTAAATCCACACATACCTTTTTAGCTATTAGTCTAATCAACCAATTAACCAGTCAGATCGCACAAATCAACTGTGCGATCGAATTTAAGCAACTGACGTTTTGATAATAACCAAAGACCAGAAGTGGCTTATCGCAGCAGATACTACACCTGGCCGAAATCCGCACTCGCCAACATGCACAATGTGCAGAATATTGTGACTTCACACCCATTTAACAAGAATTATTAATCCCTACACTGTAGAGCGCATTTTTTTCAAATTTTCGCTATTGCTGTACATTTAATGACAGACTTTTACTTAAATAAAACTTCCAATTCGCGTACTACTGACTAAATAGAAATTCAAGACAAATAAAGTCTTTGTGCAGTGGAAATGAGTGAGTTTTTTTAGGACATTTCCCACGTTCTAAGGAGACTGACAGCGCCCAAGATGCGCTGTACTTCAGTGTAGTTAAGTATCTTTTAGGGAAATAATAAATGCCTTAAGAGCCCCAATTTCGAACGCCTTAAATAGTATTTAAGTCCAAACAAACATCTTGCTGTCATGTTGTCAGTAACATGAGCATTTAACAAGAAGTTGTTGTAATAATGTGCGGCGGGAGCCTGGGCACCCTCTGATGTCTAAGTTAATGTGATATATGGAAGAATGGTCATCCGCCATGGAACAGATATGTCCAAAACATGTACCAGAACTGTCCTGTCCATCCAGTCTATGCTTCAATGTCTCTATTGAGACCGAAAATAATACTTCCTCGGGATGTCCGTTCCAGACACCGACAGCTCGCTGCGAAAGTGAGTATCAACGAACATCCAGGTGGGATAACCTTCCTAGAAATTTTGAGGGAGTGTCCACGCAGGTCAGTTGTTGTGTCCAGTGCGGGGAAATAATCGAACTGCAGTGCACGGTTCCGAATCCACACATTCCGGTAGGTCTATATGAGATCTCCTCGGATCTGCCTGTCCACAAGGGGAAGTCAGTCAAGTGCATCAAGCCTGCATTTCTAAGATAAGGTCTTGAGGCCTTTCATGACTTTAGTCGTCTTCCTCTGAACCCTCCCCAACACTTTTCTTTTTTCCAGGCAGAAAGGCCACTTCTGGATTCTATACTCCAGTCTCAGATGTATAATTCACGAGTGAAGAAGGAAGCGAGCGACAGCTCCCCTTCTGTGATGCGCTTGCCATGCGAAGTCCTAACGCGACATACACATAATAGTTCACAGAAGGCCTACGTGTATCGCACAACTCAGATTGTAGGGTAAAAACCAGGTGGCTCACAAATGCATCTGTGTGAAACAGTTTCTTAGACGAATTCAGACTCACTGCGGCGACTCAAAAGAAAAAAACGAGTAAATTTCGATGTTTCCAACACCAGTTTACGCGAAATAGCTATTAGCGGCCTTCATAAGCTAGTGCCTACATGTTAGCCCTCGATGGACCCAATGAAAACCAATTCTACCGCAAATATTTATTATTTAAGCTTTTATATAATTTTCCTTTAACCTACTGACTACTTTAAGACATCTCGTCCACCCCCGACGCAACAGTCATTGAGAGGTCTTTTTATTTCTTCATCTGGCACGTACAGTTGAATATCGTCGGTTCTTTTCTGGAAACGCAACCGGTATTTGGAATAACTTACCCAGGAATGTGAGAACTCTGCAAATTATCCTTTGTTTAAGAGGACTATTAATCGATTTTTGCATTCAGAAAACTCCCACCAGTTTTTGGTGCTGAGTCCATCGATCGAATACACCGTAGCGATAGCGTTTGTGGCCTCTATGGCCGGTCTCACCAAGGACAATTCCTTTAGCCAACAGCGACAGCCGTTTCTCAGTGCTTCTGTTTGGTCCAGTCCAAACTTCATGAAAAGAAATGGCGACTGATGATATCCCAGACAGTGCTACCCCTCCCTTTATTGACTGTCGCAATTTCATGGGTAGCAGTTTGTTCCCCAGAAACCTCCAAACTAATAAAAACAAACCGTCACCTTTATTTTTATTTTTTGTTTCAGGAGTTTTTTTCACTGCTGGCCGGATTTGTGTTCAGCCGTTCCTTGACAAGGACTATAAACCGGCATTAAAAATAATTACTATTATATTGTAGCAGCCGCTCCAGCCCCCTTTTCTCCGGCTCCGTTTTGTCGGTCGATGGCCGTGACAAGCACTGACAGGCCGCTGACACACGACCACCCACACCGGCTAGAACTGGGGCCCCTACTGTCCAGCTGCAGTGACTCCCGGCTGCCCTCACAAACTAGTATCACTTAACGCGCTTTGAACGCCTTGGCTTGATTCCCTTGAGGCCTTGTGAGTATGCGCCCTCCATTCGTCCCCTAATTAGTCCAATCAAACGACCAACACGCAGACAGTCACCCCCTCCTGCTGACTTAGACACTGACACCCGCGTAAACAACACACACCATGACTGACGCTCTCCATGAACGGACGCTTTTCTCCGTTGCAAGCAAATCACCAACTCACGGCAACCTGCCCTGTGTACAGAATAAACTAGTCCTCACAGCTCCCTGACTTCTGACAGTAGACGAAACGAACTTATTGTGCGTGGTTTAAGTCGATCTCACATCCTTGACCACCACAATATCATCACTACAAGACCGGGTACTGGAATTGTACACTGACACAAAGCAACCATGCGTCTCTACATGGGTTAAAATTATACCTTCAAGTCCGGGCTCAATTAGATTATGCAGCACAGGCCTGGCGACCGTGGTTGAAGAAAGATTATCAGCGACTGGAAAGAGTACAGGCGATGGCTACGAAGATGGACAAGAATCTTCATCATTTGCCCTAGGAAACCAGGCTGACCGAACTAAATCTGTTTCCTCTAAATTACAGGCAACTGCGCGGCGATCTCATTCAAACCTACAAGATTGTCAGAGGTCGTGAGTGTACCCTAGACTTTAATGAATTCTCTGAATTGGCCGGGACTGACCGTCTGCGTGGTCATCCCTTCAAACTGTAAAGAAAGCGAGCTCATTCGGACGTCCGACGGAACGCCTTCTCTCACAGGGTCGTCGGGGCATGGAATGGACTCCCTGATGCCGTCGTTCTTTCCGAAAGTGTCAAATCCTTTAAGTGCAGACTAGATGCTCATTTTTTGAGAACCTACTGTACATATAATAATGATTGTTTTAGCGGCGGCAGTTTGCGCCTGGCTCACACTTACCGCTAACTTTTAAACTTTTCGCATTTGTTGATGTAATTGATGACTTTATTTCTGTTCATCGATATGAATAAGAAGCTCAAGGGCGAAAGCCTCATTCCCTTAATAAACTGACTTACACTTAAACTGACTTAAATTAAAATGGAAGAGTTCCTTCCTACAATCAGCTCGGTGGGGCTTCATTCTCAGCTGACTTGGAACATTACTGAATTTGGTCAGTAAGGCGTGGGGCCATGGCTGAAGCGGGGGGGGGGCAGCTCATTTAAGTCCCCAGGTGGTTATGTCAGCTGGGACAAATCGGGGTCCTTCCCATTTACACACTGGCTTTGCCTGACTGACTGATCATGACAAATGTGCCATAAATGGCCGTGCTATCAACCCCTCCCTTCATCGACTTTCTCTTTCGCACATCTACAGAGGTCAGTAACGTATTAGAAGTTCGTTGGCCCAGTTAGCTTTAATCATAATTTTTAAGGTTAGCTGAAATTCCCTAGAAATCTTACGAAATCCCTTAAACGTATACATGGACTGTGCGGCAGTTTGAAGAAGCGGATCTGCTGTCCGATCTTCTGATTTGCTGGCTGACCCAGTACCGACCAGGTGTCCTCCCAGTTCATTTACTATTGGGTGGGCACTCGCAACATTGATTGGCTTATAGTTCAAACACAGCGCCTTTCGAATTCGGTTTGAAATTTCGACCTCCGAGGGATTTGCTTTTTCCGGGATTTCTGCCTACTGGACGCTCTGCGAGCCCATTTGGATTAAGAAATTGAAGCGTAATCAGCAATTCCTCGAACGATCCACCCAGAACTCCGACATAACTTTCTTTGGGACGACCATACTCCTTCGTATAAATTCTCTGCCAACAACACCGCGGGGTTCTCCAGATCCAGAAGCGGCTGAGTCGTTTGATATTTACTTCATATTTTTGGCTTGGTTAAAAAGCTTCTCCTACACCTTTAAATACTTCACCCATACCTAGAATCCCTTGCGTATCGTTTGAATTAATAATGGGAGTCGACAAAACACCATCAGGACAATATGCGAAAAACTCGCCGCAAATGGGAATCGAACCCACGTCCAGTCGTAAGGTGACCAGCAACATGACCGCTAGACTATCGGCGTATGCCCAGCCGACTGCAATAAATAAGATAGTAAACATTATTCGTAGTACAAACGACACTATGTATGAAGGAAAGCCAATTGAGAAGGCCTTGCCACCTAGGATTAGCGCTCGCTCTCTTTATAGTTGCAACCAGGGGCCCGCAAAGCGCGATAAAAGCGTTATCACAGCAAAACCTGTTAGTTACGAGGACGAGCCATGCACTGGATGCTCATTTATTCTGCTGAAAGTTCAAAAACTCGAAAAAGATTTGACTGCTTCGAGGGAACTCGTGCAAGCGAACGATAGTGTGCAAAACGCGGTGAATAGCGCTAAAGTTAGCAAGAAAAAGGGAAAGAGCAAAACTCTAAAACAGCCAAAGAACAAAGCATGTGGAAAACCTCTGTGCAAGAGCGCCGATACCCAGGACGATGGGAAAATAGCAACGGAGTCTCTTGTTTCTATGGGAGACAACCCAAGCGAGCCATCAACCTCTCTCAGCCATTCCGCGTGTTCAATAGGACCCTCAGTTGGAAGTGAGGAAACAAGCTCATGGCAAGATGGGAAGGGTAAGTGCCACAACGGGAGTATAGAACCCCAGACGACTCCGGTGGAACTTCTGAGACCTTCAGCTGACAAGGCCACCGGAAACAGACAAAATGAACCCCTTGATCGTCAGCACTGCGAAGTCGTCCAGGGTCTATCGGAGTCGGATGCTCCTACCCCGAAGGAGAGGATCTCCGCTGACCTTGATATGCTTCAACAACAAGTGAACGAAATGCTTAATTCAAATGAAAAGATAACCATTCGCGCAGCCTTCAGGATCGGAAAGAAGGTGAGCGAACAATCAGAAACTGTGCGGCCACGACCTATGAAAATAGTTTTGAACAGTAAAGAGAAAGCTAGCTTACTTCTGTCCAGGAAAAGCAGCCTCCGAAACTTTCACAAGAAAGTTTTTTTCAGCCGGACTATTCTTCAGCGGAACGTCTGAAACGCCGCGAATTGGTAACGGAGTTGAAGAGGAGACTTGCAGCGGGAGAGAGCAACTTGGCCATTTTCAGGGGACGAGTAATACAGAGGAACGCGATGTTGTTTTGGAACCAGCCAGTCATCATGATGGCGGCAGCAACACAATATTGGCAAACCCGAGACAAACCGAACGAAGCACTGCCGAATGTTGCAAACTAAAATTCTTTTACACCAATGCTCAGAGTCTGTTTTCCAAGCTTGACGAACTGAGAATACAGGTAGCCGATACTCTTCCCGATGTTATAGCAATAACAGAAACGTGGCTGTCAGAGGACGTTGGCGATTTCGAGGTAGCATTAACAGGATACCATTTGTTAAGAAGAGACAGGAGAGGCCGCCGGGGTGGAGGAGTTGCCATGTATGTCAAGAGCAACTTAGCAGTGTGTGAGAGGACCGACAAGATTTCTAACGACACAGAGGCAATTTGGCTGACTATAAAGGCGCGGGGATCTCAGTCCCTCGAAGCCTTAACTATATACGGGCCCCCTCAGGCGGATCCCGACCCAGATACTTGTCTACTGAAAAGCATAAAAGAGATTGCCAGCCGACCAGACGTTGTTTTCATGGGGGATTTTAATGCACCATGCATTCATTGGAGCGATATGCATGCGAGATGCTCGATGAATACCTTCGATTACCATCTACTAAAGACAACTCTAGAAGTTCTACTCACGCAACATGTCCTGTTTCCAACTAGAGCTCGTGGAGGGCAACAGGCCAGTTGTCTGGACCTCGTTTTTACCAAAGATCCTGACAGTATAGACAAGGTGTACTACCTACCCCCGCTCGGTCGAAGTGATCATGTAGTGCTTTAATGCGAGTACTTGCTGTATTCTGAACCGTGTACAAACGACAATACGAGGCCAAATATATGGAAAGGGGACTTTCGCCAAATGAGAGCTGAGGCATCACTAATAGACTGGGATGTTCTCTTCTCCGGAAACGTTAACGAGGACTGGAATTTATTCAAGGATCGTTTACTGCATCTAATGAAGAACCACTGTCCCTTATCAAAGCCTAGGACATCCAACCGCCCTCAGTGGCTTACACGAGAACTCAAAAGGGAGATCAACAATAAAGGTAGGTTATGGAAAAAATTTCGCGAGAACAACAATAATGCAGCGTTTACAGAATACAAAGTTCAAAGAAATAAGGTGAAAAGTCTGATTTTCAGGGGGCGACGGAATTTTGAGAGTAATTTGCTCCACCGAGCCGTTAAAAATCCGAAATTGCTCTACAGCTATTTGCGGAAAAGCACACGTAACAGGAATCCCATTCCTGTTATGAGGGGTGATGACGGCTTGGAGATATCGGACAGTATAAATAAAGCTGAGCACTTTTCTCAATTTTTCCGATCCGTTTTCACAAGAGAAGCGGACTTTACCCCATCTAATTCTGAGAACATGAGAGATCCCACTATCGAAAATATAGTGTTTCGAGAAGAAGCGATTTTGGAAGAACTGAAAAGCTTGAAGGAATGTAAATCTCCCGGTCCGGACGAGATCGCAGCAAAGCTGCTCTTTGAGCTTGCCCAACAGCTGGCCAAGCCACTATCCTTTCTGTGCCAGAAATCGTTTGATGCTGGAATTATTCCCACAGACTGGAAGACGGCCCACATTACATCTCTTTACAAAAGCGGTAGTCGTGCTCAGGCGACAAACTACAGACCCGTCAGTCTGACATCAATCTGCTGCAAAGTGATGGAGAAAACAATCAAAAAGGAGTTGATGGCTTACTTGGAAACCCACAATCTCTTTTCCAATACACAATATGGTTTCCGTAGGGGAAGATCATGTGTTACGAACTTGCTATACACAATGCAAAGTTGGACACGAGCACTGAACGCAAAACACACCGTGCATGTTGCCTATATTGATTTTCGGAAGGCGTTTGACAGTGTTCCGCACCAGCGTCTCCTACGCAAGTTGAGAATTATGGGCATCGGTGGCAAACTTCTCAAATAGATCGAAAATTTCCTTGTCGACCGCTCCCAAATTGTCTGCGTAGAACAACAGCAATCAAGGTGCACATTCATGGAGAGTGGGGTCCCACAAGGCTCGGTGCTCGGACCAACTCTCTTTCTCTTGTTCATCAATGATTGCGTAGATGGGTTGGACTGTGATTGTGCCATGTTTGCGGATGACATAAAAATCTGGAAAGTCATCCAGAATGATGCCGATGAGACCAACTTCCAAGAAAATCTTTGTCGGTTGGACGAGTGGTCCCGCAGATGGCTCTTGTCCTTCAATTTGAACAAATGCACCATTCTGCGCCTCGGAAAGCAAAGCCCTAGTACGCGGCAATACCATCTGAACGGAATGCCACTCCGAGAAGCAGAAACGCAGAAAGATCTCGGAGTTTGGGTTGCAGACAGCCTAAAGCCTTCTACACAATGCTGTAAGGCGGCCAAGGCCGCAACGTCAATGCTATATGCCATCAAGCGGGCATTCGTAGTTTTCTATGAAGACTGCTTCACCAAAGTCTTCGGCACGTTTATAAGGCCCCATATCGAATATGCAATTCAGGCCCGGAGACCGTGGACGCACCAGGATTACGATCTGCTCGAAAGGGTGCAGATGCGAGCCACAAAATTAGTAAGAGGTCAAAGTGCACTGCCATACGAGATCCGCTTAACTAACCTTAATCTCTATCCTCTGAGTTATAGGCAGTTGCGCGGAGACATGATACAAACTTTCCGTATCGTGCGCGGCTTGGATTGTGCCCTTCGGTGCGATGAATTTTTCCAACTTGCCACCACAACTCACCTCCGGGGACATCCCTTCAAGCTGCGTGTGCCACAGGGTAGACTGAATGTGAGAAAATATTTCTTCTCCAACCGTGTCGTGGAAACGTGGAATAACCTACCCGAGACGGTTGTTATGTCTCAATCTGTGGAGACATTTGAATGTCGCCTTGACAGATATATGCTGCAGCAACAAGCGGACTATGTGACTTTTTAACCATGCGACTAGTGACATATGTGAATCAATGTATGCATTCACTTAATGCTGTAATTTCTTCACATTTTTGCTTGTTTATCGATTTTTTATGTACAAATAGGGAGTTCAAAGGCGTAAGCCTATTTCCCTCAAATACACTGACTGACTGACTGACTGACTGACAGTTCATGACCAACAGCGGGATCGGACGGTTTTTTGCAGCAAATTTACATACGCACGGAAATTAAGGAACGTTGGCCAGAGATATTTACCATCGAGAAACTTCCATTAATGAACGTAAGTAGGCAGATGGCCTATTTGCCATTCTCAAACAGAGTAGATGTGAAGATTCAAAATCTCTGGTAGAGCGACACACACCGATCGTGTTACGGAACTCACTCGTCCCGTTGTGCGTTAGGGTCCTCTCTCGAGTCCAGCCGGCAGCCACACTGCGACACGTGATATAGGCAGAATATCCTTAATGAAAAAAACAACGGAGACTGGAATGGCCCTTTCTGGCTCACTAGCCGTCTCCAATGAGTTCCGTAACACGATCGGTGAACTTCCCCCTACCATTGTATATTCTCTATCAAAACCGATAGGAAACAGAGCCCGTGGCTCGGTGGTTAGAGGCCTTTGACCTCTAATCGCCAGATCGCGGGATCGAGCTCCAGAGTTCCGCACTTCGGGGTTGGGTATGACTGAATGACGACAGCCAATAAGTCAAAAGTGACCGTTCCAGCCTCCGTTGTATTTTACGATAATGGTATTCTGAATGTAAAATCTCTATTTAAGGGATTTACAGACTTTACCTGGGACTCACAACACCCTGAATATAAAATATCCTTTAAAAAACTGTCTTTATTCGATTTTGACAGAAACCGTATTATTTTGAAAGCATACATAACCGCTTCAACTGAATTGTGCAGTTGATTTGTATCGGGTTGGAAGTTTAACCGAGTGGTCTCGAATTTTAAATGGGAAATTAAGTTACGCCTGTCAAACTTCAAACTGCCGCACTCATAATAGTCTCGTCTAAGTAAAGCTCTAAAGACAGCTTTGAAGGCTGACGTATCTTCGACGCAAAGGTTCGAGGGCACAAGCAACCGATGTCGGTCAAGTGAATATTGTGGTTTCGACATGATGCACATCGTTCATCAGCCGTATCATTGTACTTCAAGTTTTCCAAAATTCAAGTTACACCCTGCTCCAATAAAGCTCGTGATCGATAACCAATATAGATTAAGGCAAGCGGGTGGATGATTAATTGACCATTGTCAAACGGAAAGACATTTAGATGTAAAATCTTTATCGGCAGAGGCGTACGTACTTTTCCTTGCGCTGAAAGCACTCTAAATATCTAAAATTATTTGTTAAAACTGCAACTATTTCGTTAGTGATGGCTGTCGGATTCTGACGAAGGCACACATGTTTTTCTTGTTAATTTACTCCCGTATTCAAATGTCGTCGATAATTAAATTTCGCAACCTTGATAATGTGACTTCGTAAGGAAGAGATTACATTCATTCAGAAAGCAAACTATAAAAAATAATATATAGGTGACTTCGATAGGTAAATACCTTAAGATAAATTGGCGGCCTGACGCATCTTTGCTCTGAGAGGGGAGGAAATAAGCCACTGATGTCAGCCAAGAGTGCATTGAGATTTCGGTATAACACGTCACCAGACTGGTCCTTTAGTGTCAGAAGGGCGGGGGTCTTTCAAAGCATCTCTACGAAAAATTAACAGTATAAAAGGGTAAGATGCGGTTTGATAGCCTCATCTGATGGGCACAATACTGTTGTAGTTGAGGTTAAGACTTAAGATTAGGGTTAGGGGTTATGGTTGGGGTTATAGTGAAGGGTTATGGTTGGGGTTCAGGATTGGGGGGTTATAGTTAGGGGTTAGTGTTAGGGGTTAAAACAACAATTTCTCAACAATTCAAAGTACAACCACGCACTCCCAACAGCTTTTCTTTTGCATACAACTACCTGACCTTGTCGCCTGTGCGGTCCCCGGCCCCACGTGTAAAAACCCTGTTATTACCGGTCCCGCACTAGAGGTGACTGGGGTTTGTTTACTTCAGGTGGGGCTATCAAATCACATCCGACCGAAATAAATTATTTCGTCATCATTTAGGTCTAATTAACTGCTGAATGAATCTGTTACGATGGTTTCGATTGCACCATTGTTTGATTGCGGCCATGGTGCAGCACAAATCTTACTAATAGGCGAGAAGTCTCACCGATCAAATCTAGGATATTTCGACTGTCATTGATGACGGTGTACACCGTGTGCTCCACAGCAGGGTGAGAGCAGAAACAGCGACCCGCGCGGGAATTAGTTTAAGGTGATAGTGGACTTTCGCAGCATCTACCGCACTTTGCCTTCGTTTTCCACCTGGGTCCGATGCCGGACAAAGTCACGAAGGCTGGAGGCCTGAGAGGTCTCAGGTGGTTAGGACGACGAACACCCACACCTAATCAGCTGCTCCACAACGCACACTTACCAGAATATTATCCAAAACAAGAGAAGAATTGGACGGCTCGGATGCCTCGGAGCGGAGAGGCCATAGAGGTCACAGTTGGAAGAAGCCATTGCCGCCTGCCTCTCAGTCTACCAGTCTGCCACTCCACACAACATTTGGCCGACTGCGAGGTCCAAGTTATCCCATCAGATGGCAACCTCGCAGGCCACAACTTCCAGCGCACCGTGATGCCTTCAAGCACATCTGATTGTTTTTAGTGAGGAAATTGCGCTGAGACGTCGATTTCACTCATTGCTTCTCTTCCCAGGCACCGGTCAGTCGCCTGGGGTGGGCGCAGAGGCTGACATAGCTAGTACGCTTGTCTGCGCGCGCCACATACAGTGAGTGACCGATCTCATGAAATGTTGGCTGAAATTCTGAAATGCGTTTTCGATTAGGAAGGAGTACTTGGTCGCGGTTGTAATACTGATTATCTTAAGGCCTACTTTTATAACATTTCCGACTTGGCAGGATGTCGGCTTTTAAATGCACTTCTTTTCAATTTCCTGTAGAAAGCGTGCTTGGTAAAAAATGACTACTTACATAGCAGCATTTTTCCCATTGATTTTCGATGGTCTTGGAGATTCAAATATATTTTATGGAAATCATAAACAGAAATATGTTTTCTTTTAGTCAATAAATAGAGAATCACGTCTTCTTTATATTTTATACTAAAGGAAGGAGTATAATTAGGCTTTAAAAAGATTCTAATTATGAGACTTTAAGACCACGCAATGTCCATTCACATAGCATCGTACGTGGACATTTACCACTGCTCCTCATGAACTGTACAACACTGTCCGCATCCATTGCGAACTTTTATGGACTCTGTATGATATCTCTTTAATGGCATAGAAAAATATGTGATTTTCTTAACGCGGAACGCATGCACCTTGTAGAGTGAAATCACTAAGCGCTAATGCAACGAATGATAAGGCTCCAAATTATTCGGCAATTGGAAAACTTTTTTAAAACCTAATTATAATCCTTCTTTTAGTATAAAATATAAAGAAGACGTGATTCTCTATTGATTGACTAAAAGAAAACATATTGTTGCTTATGATTTCCATAAAAAATATTTGAATTTCCAAGACCATCGAAAATCAATGGGAAAAATGCAAGCTACTTAAGCAGTCATTTTTTACCGAGCACGCTTTCTACAGGAGATTGAAAAGAAGTGCATTTAAAAGCCGACATCCTGCCGAGTCGGAAATGTTATAAGAGTATGCCTTAAGATAATCAGTACCACAACCGCGACCAAGTAATCCTTCCTAATCGAAAACGCATTTCAGAATTTTAGCCAACATTTCATGAGATAGGTCACGCACTGTACATGATTTAACTTCACACAAATGAGGGTGGGGGGCATGAATTTCACGAGGGTCCCAGAGGTCATAATGCAGCCGTGGTGTGGTAGTGGTAGTTACCGATCGGTTGGAGTACGTCATACTGGAGGAAGAATCTGAATGGGTTTTACTAACTTCCTACAATTTGGTTTTTACTGAGTCTTTGATGGCACAAATTGCAACCTTCCCGAATAATTCCCCTTAGAGACTCCAGTAAAGACTTTTTTACGGATCGACAATGGGGATCTAGCTGTAGCAAAATGAAATGACCCTCACCATTTGTTTGATTATTTTGAAGCACACTGGTAAGTCGTTTCATGCCGTCAAAGCCTACCAAAACTTTGCAGCAGAACAGTAAATTTTTCGGTTTTTAAGAAATTGAAAGTTGTGGCTCCTAAATTTTTCGGTGAATTGCCTGACTACATACAGCAAGAGCTCATTTTTATCCACTGACAACTTTTGACGGGGAATGCGATCATTTAAACTAGACGCCTGCTGCCCCTCATATTTGCGAAGCGAAGGCATTTCAGCACACATTGAGACTTAAATGGCACCTACCGGTACGACCTGCCCAGCGGATAGAAAAAATTCCACTTTGTCCTGAAACACGTAGTGATCTGGTTGGCAAATATAAGGGATCCGGGTCGATAGTCTGAGAAATATGAAGGGTTCACCGGATCAATGGAATTCGGTGGCTGAAGTTTCGGAGGTCTTGGTCGACTCTCCATTATCTAAGCGTTTGGTGCGAAAATCGACCAGACGTTTGAACAAACGGCCGGATTTGTTGATATTGTTTCACTCTTCACCTCCAATTCACAACAACTAGTGATTGACGTTGCGAGACAGCTTCTGGCTGACCGCTACAACACCTGCTCGAGCTCGTACGGCATTACCAAAAAACATATTTCACCTTTGGTCTGTCGGTCGGTGTTATTGCACCTGAGTTCTCCAAGGCCAACAACGTACCATTAATTTCGCGTGTCAGCGCTTTTACAGGGTTCGTTGCACATGGAACATAGAACTGTCGATCCTCCAGTAAACCTTTGGCTTTTTGAAAGGTTTACTGGAGGATCGACAGTTCTATGTTCCATGTGCAGCGAACCCTGTAAAAGCGCTGACATGCGAAATTAATGCTACGTTGTTGGCCTTTGAGAACTCAGGTGCAATAACACTGACCGACAGACGCATGGCGAGACCCCAAGATACGGCTTTGGCCCGATTCGATGGCCTCCCTAAGGTGCACAAAGACGGCGCTCCTCTCCGACCCATCGTGTCACTCAAAGGTACTCCAACGTACGGACTGGCTAAGTGGCTGTTCCGACGTCTCAAGTTCCTGACCGCTGAGTCAGACACCACGGTCTCTTCGACAGCACAATTCCTGGAGAAACTCAAAGGGATAAGCATCCATCCAAATGAGGTCATGGTATCTTTTGATGTTACATCCCTTTTTACTTCTATTCCCCAGGACCTGGCGATCGAGACAATCAAACTGCTACTACAAAGCAAATACGATGAAACGGAGAACCGTCTTGGACACGCCCAAATCCTTCAGCTCCTGAAGCTCTGTCTCAGGACGTACTTCACGTTCGACGGGACAATCTACGAACAGGTGAAGGGCACACCAATGGGTTCGCCGATTTCGGGATTCATCGCCGAGGCGGTCCTGCAACGGTTAGAGTCGCTGGTCTTCCAACACAACAGACCGAAATTCTGGGCCCGGTATGTGGATGATACCTTCGTCGTCATCGAACGGGATCAGGTGTTGACGTTCCAAGAACATCTCAACGCCGTCTTCCCGGACATTCAATTTACGATGGAGGAGGAAGAGAACAGCCACCTGGCCTTCCTGGATATCCTCGTATGTCGCAAGGATTGTGGTGGACTAAAGACCAAAGTGTTCAAGAAAGCGACAAATACGATGCAAGTACTGAACTTCAACAGTAACCACCCAATCAGCCACAAACGCAGTTGTGTAAGGACGCTCTATCGGCGTGTCGAAACGCACTGCAGTGAGCCGGCAGACAAGATTGCCGAACTACAATACCTCCGACGGGTCTTCAAAGCCAATGGCTACCCGCGCAACTTTGTCAACCGGTGCATAGGCAAAATGGACGAAAGTCCTAACCGCACGGACACCAAAGTTTGGCGGGCACTTCCGTATGTCAAGAACGTTTCGGAAGCTGTCGGCCGCCTTCTCGCACCACTGGGGGTTGTAGTTGCACATAGGCCGGAGGCAACCATCAGGCCTCAGTTGGTGAAACCAAAAGACCCACTGCCACGGCAAGAATCGTCGGGAGTCGTTTATCAAATCTGGTGCAGTTGCGGACAAAGCAACTACGTCGGAGAAATCGGAAGACAGCTCCGAACGCGAATGACCGAACACGCTGCAGCGGTGCGCAGAAATGACGCCAGCTCTCAAGTTGCGGCTCATTCGACGGGTTCCGGCCACACATTCAAATTTGACAAGGCCGAAATTCTCGCAAGAGGTGACAACCGCGTGAGCCGGGAGCTGCTCGAGTCATAATTTACTGGCCCCCAGTCTATTAATAAGTGCAATGATCTTCCCATTCAATACAGCCTGCTGAGACTTCGTTTAGGCTGAGTAATTGGCCACACGGGGAGCGCACTGGTGAACACTCTTCCCAACACCCGGGTCAGCGCGTCAGATGGTCGAGCAATCATCACACCAACATTCAACGCATATGATGAGATTGCAGCAATTAACGACGCGAATGTCGGCAATCACGCCACGTGAAACGATCCCTGATGAAGGGGAGGGAGCCGTGAATATTCATACGTATGCGGTAGCATGGCTACTGCATTCTATAAATACTGCAGCCGCATGTGCATGAACCACCCTTATCTGCTTATGTCTCTGATGATGGATTCGAGCAGGAATCCGAAACGTCAGGCTAATAAAGCTCTTGTCCCGGTGATCGTGTCTTCTTCTTCTTCTTCTTCTTCAAGATGCTACACTTTAATAACAATCATCCCCTCTCTCACAAACGCAGCTGTGTCCGTACACTATTACAAAGAGCTGAAACACACGGCAGCACTCAGCCGACAAAAGAGCTGAACGACAATATTTCCGTGACCTCTTTCGGACCAATGGATGGCCAAGTTATCTTGTCAAGCAAAGCAAGCGCCGAGTGAACGGACGACGGTAATAAGAAGAGTAATCCGAAGTCTGGAGGGCTATTCCTTACATTTAAGAAGTCTCCGAGGCGGTTGCACGACTGTTGCAACCCCCCAGAATAGGTATTGCCCATCGAGCCCAGGCAACAATTCGTCGTCGTTTGATGCAACCTAATGACACACTAGCATCCACTGAAACTTCGGCAGGTTCTATCAGATGTATTGTAACGGTGGAGACTTCAATAACGCTAGGGAAACCGGACGGAAATTGAAGACCCGTCTACACGGACACAAACCGGCAACTCGGAGACTAGATCTGAACTGACAGCTTGCGACTGATATGGAAGAAACTGGCCGCAGGTTAGACTTTCAAGGAGCAAGTGTCTTAAGCTGGGGCACCTCAAGGCAGAACATCTCACAAATGACGTTGGTACACGGATGCCAACTCCATTAACAGGCATCTAGACCATCCCGCGGCCTATAAAGTCCTGCGTCACTACATACGCCGTGATGAGGTCAAGGCAGTCATATGGAGCCTAAGAATACTGAGCAGACACAGCCTGTCAACTAAATCACCCAAAAGGTGGGCATAGGTGCAAACGACTACCATTAAGGTAACGATAAACAACGTAGGAGACCTACTTTCACAGACAACGGCCAGAAGGCCAAGGCAGCGAAGGCAGAAAAAATCTATCCGCCGAAGACCAGGTTAGTCGTCGTTTGTTCGAAAGTGTGATCGACTTTTTGCACAAAACACTTTGATAATAGAGATTCGGCCACTCAATTCTACTGATTCGGTAAGTCACTCATATTTTTCCGTTTAGTGATCGATTCAGCACGACCGACCACAGGAGGAGGACCAACTGCTCGTGGAGAACGCTCAACTACCGAAGGCACGCAGTCAAAAATGACTGCTTCGGGTTCATTTGTTTTTACTCGGTGGTGATGATTTTAGTTCATTTCGAAAACCCCTAAACTTTATGCCCTCCAAGGCACCTATCGTTTTAACTCCGCCTATCCACTAAGACGAACTCTGTCTCTTCCACCCAGAGCTCAGGAGAATGTGTACGGACATTCTCTGTGCCCATGTTCTTTAACTGCTGGTGAGGTGGCTGTCCGCGCGTAGTGTCTTCCGGTGTCTTCACGTTCTCTCAAGTGCTGCAACAATGAACCAAATCCTTCCTATACGACATTTATTGAGTCAAATTTCCCTCTCTATGCGGGCAAAATAACTAAATCCTATGAGCCACCTGATTGGACAGTGCGCTTCGCCCGAAAGTGTCTTCAAGTCCAAGCTGGCAAAGGACCCGGCGACCATATAGTAGGTTGGCTAACTCGTGAAATGTCAACCGAAATTTCCAAATGCGTCTTCATTTCGAAAAGATTAATTAGGTAGAGTTGTAGGACTAACCAGCCTGCAGCATAATTCTATGATATGTCAATTACCTCAGGATGCCGGCTCTCGAACGAACTTCCTTTGGGCTACATGCAAAAACTACACTCTGTTAAAAATGACCACTTATGGAGCATGCATTGTTCTCACTGACTTTTGGTGTCCCTAAAAGTCCAATTATATTTCATGGGAAGCCCGCATAAAAAATCTTTATTCTTTTGCTAATTCGGTAAATAATTACAGTAGATGTGCTAACTCATGAAATGTCGACCAAAATTTCGAAATACTTTCTCGTTTCGAAAAGATAAATTAAGTAGTGTTGTAAAACTAATCATGATGCAGCATAAATCTATAATGATCCAGTTATCTCAGGGTGTCGGCTTTCGAAAAAACTTATTTTCGGCTGCATGCAAAATCCATACTCTGCAAAAAATGACTACGTATGGAGTATGCAATTTTCTCATTCAGAAGAGGAAGATGCGATCACCGGAACAAGATTTTCGATGCCCATGAAAATTCAATTATATTTCATGGAAATCATGCATAAAAATATTCATTCTTTTACTTATTCGGTTAAAAATCACGTCTTCTACCAATTTCACACAACAAAAGAATAGTATAATTCGGTTTTAAAAAACTTTTCTAATTCCCGAATAATTTTGAACTCGCATGCTGTTACACTTGCATTCAGGGTTTCAAAACTACACGCTGTATATTTACCGTGTACGGAAAAGCATGCATTTCTCTACGGTGTTAAGAGGAGACCATATGAGGTTCATGAAAGTTAGCAGTGGATTTGAGCAATATTGTTAACTTTACAAGCTACATTCGTAAATGCAGATACATGACGTTTCATGAACGGCCATTCAACGGTATTAAAAAATCTCACGATTAGAAACTTTTTTTAAACCGAATTATACTCTTCTTTTGAGTACGAAATTGGAAGAAGACGTGATTTTCTACCGAATTCGTAAAAGAATGAATATTTTATGCATGATTTCCATGAAATATAATTGAATTTTCAAGGGCATCGAAAATCTTGTTCCGGTGATCGCATCTTCATCTTCTGAATGAGAAAATTGCATACTCCATACATAGTCATTTTTTGCAGAGTGTGGATTTTGCATGCAGCCGAAAATAAGTTTTTTCGAAAGCCGACACCCTGAGATAACTGGATCATTATAGATTTATGCTGCATCATGATTAGTTTTACAACACTACTTAATTTATCTTTTCGAAACGGGAACGCATTTCGAAATTTTGGTCGACATTTCATGAGTTAGCACATCTACTTCTACGTCTTCTTTTAATTTTACACTCGATGTAAGTGTTTAATTCGGTTTTTCACTCGCTGTATCCCGTCCTATGTAACTGTATTGGCCTGATGAGAAGATACCGAAAGGAACGTTCACTCGCCACAGTCTCTTCTGAACTTTTCCAATTCCCAATAATTTTGACACTGCTCTACCGTTACACTTAGATTCCAGGTTTCCAATCTACAAGCCGTATAATTTCCACAATTTTTCTACGGTAATAGAGGGGGACCATATAGAGTTCACAAAATTAAGCAGTGGATTTTAGCCACATTGTTAACTTTACGAGCCACTCTTCTGAATGAACAGACATGACGTTTTACGAACGGCCATCTCACGGTATTAAAATGACTCTCGATTAGAAACATTTTTAAAAGCGAATCGTGCTCTTCCTTCGAGTATGAGACTGGAAGGAGATGTAATTTTCTACCGAATGAGCAAAAGAATAAATATTTTTATGCATGTCTTCCATGAAATACAATTGGAATTTTGGGGACACCAAAAGTCAATGAAGACAATGCAGCTCCATTTTTAACAGAGTGTAGTTTTGCATGCAGTCCAAAGGAAGTTCGTTCGAAAGCAGGCATCCTGACGTAATTGATCTATTATAAAATTATGCTGCAGGCTGGTTATTTCAACAACTCTACTTTTTTAATCTTTTCGAAACGAGAACCCATTTCGGAATTTCGGTTGACATTTCATGAGTTAGCCCACCTACTGTATTCAACCTTAAATTTCGTAATAGTTCTGCAGCTTCTGTTTTGAAAATAGTTGTATCAATATCTAGCCTTTTTTCTTTGGAATTCCGTAGTAACAATACAATAACGATTTCTTGGGAAAGGTTTTTAAATATTTTGCCATAAAAAAGAAGTAATCAGGCGGCTCTTAAGCTCAGTCTCAATGACCTATGGACACGGCTGTCAAGTTGGAAATTGCCAGCTCAACAGTTCGCAGCATTATCGACCGTTTTAAGAAGTTCGGCTGCATCGATAGGAAGCCTGGTAGTGAAAAAACAAAAAAGTTCGAACCCTCTCGTCCGGGATCTTATTCCTTGCAATCCAGTCCGTAACAGGAGGAAAATGGCTTTGGAACTTGAAGTGTCGGAGCACATGATCAGGAGTGTCGCGAAAAATGAATCTGAAGCCTAAGTCGGGGGCTAACAGCGAGAAGCATCTTGGCACTGAGACTGTGAAAGAGAAGAGACTGGAAGTAAGAGAATCTTAAGCTTCCCCACGAAAGGATCGCGCAGGGCGCTCTACTCCGACGAAGAACTCTTCACGGTCGATTCGGTGTCCAACAGTCAAATAGATCGCTGCATAAGCCCCCTGAAGGTCAGCACGGTAGCTTAAAATGTTAAGTACAAGTTTCAGACCAAATATCCTGGTCAGCGATGGTCATTGACCTGATTGTCTCAAACAGCAAAGTCATGCACCCTATGTTAATCAAGGTCGGGATTAAAGTAGACACAGGCGTGTACTTGGGTGTCCTTCAGAAGCATGTTAAGCCTAGGATAGATTCCCAACTACACTCTAGAAGACAACGTAGTCGTCCAGCAAGATGATGCGCCTTCAAATACGTCATGGAAGACAGACGTGGCCGAAAGACCGCATACCTTATTTCCAACCCACGGATATGTGACCACTATCCTCACCAGACTTAGATCCCTTCGACTACAGCATTTTGTTGTATGTCGAGGAAAAGGCCTGCGACGAGCCTCTCAACGGCATCGAAGTATTGCTAGAGAGTGAGACATGATAACCCCCGAGTACATCAGCCAGACATGCGCCGAATTCGGACCGAAAATTAAAGAAGTCATTGTTAACAACGGCTCTTATACTGAATAGTTCCTTCTAACTACAAATTTTGAGTTTTTTTATGTAAGATGCATTTGCTTCTCCTGCTACTTGTTATGGATATGGATCAGATTGGATTTCGGATCACTCAAATTACGAAATTCATGATCGTATACGGTAAACATACCTAACATATGCTCTTCAGTTTTTGTGTTAAAGTTTTACGTTATGATTGATAATCTCACTGCTGACGTTTTTCCTTAATTCAGTCTAGAACAGAAAACTTACAGTAGATGTGCCAACTCATGAAATCTTGACCAGAATTGTGAAATGCGTTTTCGACTCAAAAAGATCACTTTGGCGGTGTTGCAATATTAACCATAATACAACAAAATCCCACGATAATTCAGTTACTTCGGGATGTTGGTTTTTGAACGAAATTCTTTGCGGACGCCTGTAAAAAATATACTCCGTAAAAAATGACTTCTTAAGTGGAATGGAGTTTTTCATTGCTTTCGATGTCCTTATAAATTCAAACATATTTCGTAGAAAACGTGCATAAAAAAATTCACTGTTTTTCCCATTGTGTTTAAAATTACATCTTTAAATTTTATACTTTCCGGTAGGGTATAATGTTGTTCCAAAATTATTATAATTATGGGATTTTTTACGACCGAAAATGTGTCTTCGTAAAACATCGTGTCTCTGAATTTACTAATGCTGCTTGTAATGTTTGCAGTGTGGCTCAGATCCACTGTTAAATTCTATGAACCTCATTTTCTGTAAACCGAAAATACACAGCTTCTAGTTTGGAAGCCCTGAATGCTCCTGTATTGGCAAGTTGGGTTTAATGTTATTCGGGAATCGAAAATATATTCTGAAGCCGAATTATACCTCTCCATCAAGTATAAAATGTGAAGAAGAGGTAATTGTTTATCAAATGAGCAAGAGAGTGAATATTCTCATAATGTTTTCTGTTAAATATATTTGAATCAAATGGGCATAGAGAATCAAGGAGCAAAGTCTGTATTGACTGAGTAGTCATTGTTTACAGAGTACAGTTCGAGCGGGCGTCGAAAAGAAGTTTGTTTAAAAGCCGGCATCCCGAAGTATCGGAAATGTCTTGGGAATATACTGCATGAAAATCAATATTACAACCCTACTTAACCAAGCCTTTCGGGTCGAAAACGCAGTTCAGAATTTCGATCAGCATTTCATGAGTTGGCACATCTACTGTATATTTGCAGCTTTGGGCTTCTGGGTGTCTTTTGCAGCAGGAAATTAGATTGTCCCAAATAACGTAGGCCGAATCGGCAGCAAGTGAACGTTTGGAGTGCCATAAGCTAGTGCTCTCAAAAGAACCAAATTTATCCTGCCTCTATTGTTTAGAAAGAAACCATACCAGTGGAAACTGCCCAATCATTGCTCGCCTTGATATGCTGTTTTCTTCGTCAACTGCAAGACGATACTCCAGTTGTACACGTAGGTAGTACAGAAGAGTCAAAAACAGGGTTGAACACAGTTCTATTGACGGTTTGATTTATGACACTACTTATAGTTGCCTTAGTGTGTAAATTCGATGATAAGAGATGTGAAGATGATGTCGTTTCAACAGGCGAATGATGGAACCTGGAGCCGTAGCCTACATGTCATCGAGCTGGACTTGGACTCAGATCAGATCAGATCAGATCAGATTTATTAAGGGAAAAGTAGGCGAGCGCCTTTGAACTCCCTTTTGGTTGCAATATCGTCATAAAAAAACAATGTGTAAGGCAAGTGTGAAAAAAAATAGGTAAGTTATTACATACAACAAGCATTGGTCACTGGTATGAATTTGGCTGTGAATGCCTTCTATGTCAAAATTGTACAATATCCAGTACGGTACTGAATGGACCCAGTAATATCAAAGCAAGCACATATGTGGCGGTCAGGATATATCGAAAATTGTAAAGCGTAACGTTACTAAAATATAGGGAGTAGCATGCTTTGTAACATAAAACGTTGGATGGGGCGGGTGGCACAGGGGGTGTGGCGGTGTGGCTAAATGATGAAGGTCAACAACCCTGAGACCATCATTTCAGTAGCCTTCACCTACGTTGGTGACATCTGCTTGAATTTCTGAATAAAAGCAAGTGACAAACAGGAGTGTATTGATTCGCCAGACGAAAAAATGATAGAAGTCGTCTTCATCATCTCGTAACCAAGCTAACTAGTGCTATCACAATCTTACTTGATAAGCAGTCAACCATTAGTCCAATTTTTATAGGCGCAACGGACTGGCGAGACGACACAATTTAAGCTAGTTTATACGAAGAGAATTTACTACCAAGCAATTATTTGACGATGAAATTCCTTCCGTAATGTTTCACGAATTTTGTACAGTGATTTAGCCCGAAGTATACCCGCCTCCCGTAATCCTCATCACACTAATAAAGATTAAGATGCAGCTAGACGGTAGAAGGCAATATCAACAGTCGAATTGCATGCAAACTCCATATATGTGCTTGTGGCGTCAGTTTTTATGCTGAAAATGGCTGGCGAGTTCCCATTGGTCGGACAGTCGTAGGCTCTACTGTATGATTGTTAGTCCGAGAAATCGGAATTCTAATCAGTCCAGTACATCTTCCATAACGGACAAAAGTTGCCCCCCCCCCCAGGTCGTTTCATGTTTACGGTGGTCGACCCAACTGGCCATTTTGGAAGGAAGATCCCAGTGGGAATAAAGTGGGAGCAAGTGAGCTTCCTATGACGCAAGTAAATGGATCGACCATGTAAATAATTGAAACTTAGGCTTCGCTGAACGCGATGTAGAGCATGGCCGGTTCGCCTAAGTCCACGAGAAGTCGCATGTTGCAAATAATGAAAAAGAACTGTTAAATGAACGCTTTCTTTTCCAAGCCTGCGTGTTGAACGTTTACAATAGCTTCGAGCACTTTTCTATTTCCACCGAGGTTGCTAGACTGATTTCTGCTTGCTGGGATACACTTGAAGTGGGCAGTAATATATTCTTCTTAAGGAGAGAGAGGGGAGAAAGCACTCTTCTCCATGGAACGCATGATAAAGTCAGTAAAAATGAGCATTTTGTATTCTTCAGTTTACCTGCTTCATTTATAGTTAAAGGGGTTATGCACAAACATTTTATGTGTCTTTGGGATTTAACTGCTAGTGGAGGCCATGTCTTCCTGTCGATAACAGCAAGTTCTTTTAGGTGCTATAGCAACGACCTAAGTCCTTCCTGTACGGCAACTGGTAAAACATATTTTGGTCTCTATGCAGCTAAAATTATTATTTCCCCTGAAACATTGGGTCGGACATAGACTGCTCTTCTGATATTATCTCTATCGGAATTTCTCGGGGAGTGTACTTTCGCTGAAAGCAGATAAAATACCGCACCATCCTATGCCATGAATTTTCGGATTATAGAGCTCATTTCCGAAGTTCTCAGTGAATTCATTTTACAATACCATACCTTTCTGTCTCATATTAGACGTACATTTAATAAAAAGGTTTGACAGGAACAATAAAGAACTCAGGTCGTATTTTGCCTAAAAATAGATGCACCACATGATTGGCGTTAGAGGAAAATTTATGGCATGGAGCAAACATATTTCACTGACTCCAGGATGCCATCGCTCTAACGCGCGTCTTTTTCACAGCCTACAAAAATTGTTATTAGGAGAAAAGGGCTATACAAGTGGCATTATCTTTCTATTAATTTTATCGACATCTTTATAAACACAGATATATTTTTTGGAAGGTTTGTACAACAATATTCCGTTTAATACGCTTTTTGGACAACATGCATTATCTAAATATACTGCTTCAGGCGATATAATCCTTGGCTTTAAAACAGCATTTGCCTGTTCCAAATGCAGCGGCATTTCGAAGTTAAAATTATTCAGAAATTTAAACGCTTCTTAAAACTGAAAGATTACTTTCTTCCAGCAGATAATTTGAGCATAACGTAACTTAGTTCAACATAACTACAACAAGAGGGTGCTCCATTCCTGATTTCTAAAACTATGTTTGAATTTATAGGGGCATCAAAATCAGTAGAACATATCCCCGGCAGCTAAGTTATAATTCTTTAATGAATGCGATATTTTCAGATGAAGGGAGTGGCGTGGATTCAAGTGTCGACGCCTGAGTGTGAATGGTGCCAAAAGATAATCGCTATTACAGCTTCACCTAGTTAATCATTTTTAACTTCGACCACGTTTCGGAAATTTAATTAATGCTACGCCATCGATTGTAAATAATTTTACCATAAAGGAATTCTAATGTCGTAGGTTCGCGACGTTTCTTGCAAGTTATATTTGCCACTGGAACGTACCCGTCCACTTTCAAACGGATGCTAGGGAAGAACATATATTTGCCAACAAAATTGCATGTCTCCCTCTGGGACTACATTGGGCGGGAGCAGTCTATTTTACAACTCTGCTATCAAAACATTTAGGTATATCGGTTTCACTTAGCGTCTGACTGAATGCTTGAAGATATCAGGACATTTTGGAAGATTGAATACGTGGTACGGCAGAAATTGGTTGATTGAAATACTTTTTCAGTTTTACTTGCGTGAATTTTTTGAGAATTTCTTCATGCTTCGCGCACCGTCACCTCCTGCCTAGAGATCACTTTACTCCTTATCTTTTCTCTCGTATCCCACTGCTCTTTTCATAAGCTTATTCTACACCTGCCTCAAAACCTAAACCTCGGAACCCCTTTACCCACTTGCGTGCGCGACACCTCATTGGCGACCAATTTTCCTTTCTATACT
>CACRXP010000082.1:1297622-1366812 GCA_902702965.1 Spirometra erinaceieuropaei
TCATCGACTTTCTCTTTCGCACATCTACAGAGGTCATTAAAGTATTATAATTTTGTTGGACCAGTTAGCTTTAATCATAATTTTTAAAGTTAGCTGAGATTCCCTAGAAATCTTACGAAATCCCTTAGACGTATACATGGACTGTATGGCAGTTTGAAGAAGCGGGTCTGCTGTCCGATCTTCTCATTTGCTGGCTGACCGAGTACCGACCAGGTGTCGTCCCAGTTCATCTACTATCGGGTGGGCACTCGCAACATTAACTGGCTTATAGTTCAAACATAGTTCATGACGAACAGCGGGATCGGACTGTTTTTTGCAGCAAATTTACATACGCACGGAAACTAAGGAACGTTGGCCAGGTATATTCACCATCGAGAAACTTCCATTAATGAACGTACGTAGGCAGATGGCCCACTTGCCATTCTCAAACAGAGTAGTTGTGAAGATGCAAAATCTCTGGTAGAACGACGCTCACCGATCGTGTTACGGAAATCACTCGTCCCGTTGTGCGTTAGGGCCCTCTCTCGAGTGCAGCCGGCAGCCACACAGCGACGCGTAATATAGGCAGAATATCCTTAATGGAAAAAAACAACGGAGACTGGAATGGCCCTTTCTAGCTCACTAGCCGTCGCCAATGTGTTCCGTAACAAGATCGGTTAACGTCCCTATACCATCGCATATTCTCGATCAAAACCTTTTTCTTCCAGTTTTTCCGACCCCTTACAATTTGCATACAAAGCTAAACGAAGTACTTTATATGCTGTCGCTCTTGTGGTCCACTCTGTTCTAAAAGCATTAGACAAGGGTTGCCGCGAGTATGCGTGCGCTTTTCTTCATTTCTCCTCCGCCTTCAATACCGTCCCGCGCCCTCTTCTCCTTTCCAAAACCTCCGTATGTGGCTCTCCAGGCTGGGTCGTCTCTTGGCTGAGCGATTATTTTACCTTCCGCACCCAATTTGTCCAATTTGGCCAGCGGAAATCTTCGACCCTTCCCAACGACTGCGGTGTTCTTCAAGGTTCCATTCTATCCCCTCACCTTTTCTCCCTCCACACTGATGATCTCAGGTCCCCTAATGACTGTCTTCTGGTCAAGTATGCTGACGATGTGGTTGTTGGACACACCCTCTCAAAAGTCAGACACACCTCCGGTCTCTAAAAGATGGCCTAAACCATGTCCTAGCGTGGTCGGAGGAAAATGGTCTCCTAATTAACAACCAAAAATCCGTTCAGTGTATTTTTCGATGGCGGCCCTCTCCTAACCCTGATTCATCTGACATTCTTCCTAACGAAGTATCCTCTTTCAGGTATCTCGGCGTTACTTTGTCCTCAAATCTTTCTTTTTCCCTCCATATTGAGTCCCTATTTATTAAAGTTCGTAAAGTTCTTTACTACAATCGTCGTTTACGTTCCTACCACACACCTCAACCCTTAGTCTGGCGATTCATTGATGCCTGCATTCTTCCTCTTATCCTATACTGTTCTCCTGTCGTTTTTCCTGCTTTGTTAAAAAAGGATCTTTTAATTTTGAAACGAATCCTCCGCATGCTCTCTTCTGCTGCTGGCGTTTCTTATATTTTTTTAGTTGACACAATCTTACAACGACACTTCAATGCGGTCAAGCAATTTGCTGGTCAAATTCTAGATGACGTTGCCCATCCCCTACATTCCGATCTTATGTCTGCCAAGTCTTCCCGCCCGATGCACCGCAGCTTCCGGCTTATATCCTGTCGCACATCGGCTTATCAAGCTTCTGTATTGCCATTCCTAGCGCGCTATCTTACGTGCGAAGAGACAGAAATACAGAAGCTAAGACTTGAACTATCCCCATAATAATCGTTTCTTTGTGTTAAACTTTGACTCTTGAATAATCTATTAACTTATTTACTGCCCATAGTGAATGGAGCCAACTTTTTGCTGACAATTTTGAACATATGATTTCAAAATAAAGCGCATTCCTCTCTCTCTCTCTCTCTCCATGAAATTACAGCAATTAACGACGCGAATATCGGCCATCACGCCACGTGCAAAGATCCCTGATGAAGGGGAGGGAGCCGTGAACATTCATAGGTATGCGGTGGCATGGCTACGGCATCCTATAAATACTGCAGCCACATGTGCATGAACCACCCTTATCTGCTTATGTCTCTAATGATGGATTCGAGCAGGAATCCGAAACGCCAGGCTAATAAAGCTCTTGTCCCGGCGATCGTGTCTTCTTCTTCTTCTTCTTCTTCTTCTTCTTCAAGATGCTACACTTTAATAACAATCATCCCCTCTCTCACAAACGCACCTGTGTCCGTACACTATTCCAAAGAACTGAAACACACGGCAGCACGTCAGCCGACAAAAGAGCTGAACGACAATACCTCCGTGACCTCTTTCGGACCAATGGATGGCCAAGTTATCTTCTCAAGCAAAGCATGCGCCGAGTGAACGGACGACGGTAACAAGAGAAGCAATCCGAAGTCTGGAGGGCTATTCCTTACATTAAAGGAGTCTCCGAGGCGGTTCCACGACTGTTGCAACCCGCCAGAATAGGTATTGCCCATCGAGCCCAGGCAACAACTCGTCGTCGTTTGATGCAACCTAAAGCCACACTAGCATATGCTGAAACTTCGGCAGGTTCTATCAAATGTGTTGTAACAGTGGAGACTTCAATAACGTAAGGGAAACCGGACGAAAATTGAAGACCCGTCTACACGGACACAAACCGGCAACTCGGAGATTAGATCTGAACTGACAGCTTGCGATTGATATGGAAGAATCTGGCCGCAGTTTAGACTTTCAAGGAGCAAGTGTCTTAAGCTGGGGCACCTCAAGGCAGAACATCTTACAAATGAGGCTTGGAACTTGGATGCCAACTCCATCAACAGGCATCTAGACCATCCTGCGGCCTATAAAGTCCTGCGTCACTACATACGCCGTGATAAGGACAAGGCAGTCATACGGAGTCTAAGAACACTGAGCAGACACGGCCCGTCAAGTAATTCACCCAAAAGGTGGGCATAGGTGCAACCGACTACCATTAAGGTGACGATAAACAACGTAGGAGGCCTCCTACGTTCACAGACAACGACCAGAAGGCCAAGGCGGCGAAGGAAGAAAAAAACTATCGGCCAAACACCATTTGAGTCGTCCTTTGTTCGAAAGTGTGATCGGCTTTTTGCACAAAAGACTTTGATAATGGAGAGTCGGCCACTCAATTCTACTGATTCGGTGAGTCACTCATATTTTTCCATATAGTGATCGATTCCGCACGACCGACCACAGGAAGAGGAGCAACTGCTCGTGGAGAACGCTCAACTACCGAAGGCACGCAGTCAAAAATGACTGCTTCGGGTTCATTTGTTTCTACTCGGTGGTGATGATTTTAGTTCATTTCGAAAACCCCTAAACTTTATGCCCTCCAAGGCACCTATCGTTTTAACTCCGCCTACTCATTAAGACGAACTCTGTCTCTTCCACCCAGATCTGAGAAGGATGTGTACGGACATTCGCTGTGCCCATGTTCGTTAACTGCTGGTGAGGTGGCTGTCCGCGTGTAGTGTCTTCCGGTGTCTTCACGTTCTCTCAAGTGCTGCAACAATGAAC
The DNA here is from genome assembly GCA_902702965.1 of Spirometra erinaceieuropaei. NCBI lineage: Eukaryota > Metazoa > Platyhelminthes > Cestoda > Diphyllobothriidea > Diphyllobothriidae > Spirometra > Spirometra erinaceieuropaei. Next base: position 1,301,213 of record CACRXP010000082.1, read on the forward strand.
CAAATCCTTCCTATACGACATTTAGTGAGTCAAATTTCCCTCTCTATGCGGGCAAAATAACTAATTCCTCTGAGCCACCTGATTGGACAGTGCGCTTCGCCCGAAAGTGTCTTCAAGTCCAAGCTGACAAAGGACCCAGCGACCATATAGTAGGTTGGCTAACTCGTGAAATTTCAATTGAAATTTTTAAATGCCTTTTCATTTCGAAAAGATTAATTAAGTAGGGTTGTAAAGCTAGTCAGCCTGCAACATAATTCTATAATATTTCAGTTACCTCAGGATGCCGGCTTTTGAAAGACCGTCCTTCCGGCAGCATGCAGATACTACATTCTGTAAAAAAGGACTACTTAAATACTTGTTAAACTAACCAGCCTGCAGCATAATTCTATAATAGGTCGATTACCTCAGGTTGCCGGCTTTCGAACGAACTTCCTTTGGGCTGCATGCAAAAACTATACTCCGTTAAAAATGACCACTTATGGAGCATGCACTGTTCTCACTGACTTTTGGTGTCCCCAAAAGTCCAATTATATTTCATGGGAAGCCCGCATAAAAATCTTTATTCTTTTGCTCATTCGGTAGATAATTACGTCTTCTTTTAATTTTATACCCGATGGAAGGGTTTAATTCGGTATTTTACTCGCTGTATCCCGTCCTAAGTAACTGTATTGGCCTGAGGAGAAGTTACCGAAAGGAACGTTCACTCGCCACTGTCTCTTCTGAACTTTTCCAATTTCCGAATAATTTTGAAACTGCTCTTCCGTTACACTTAGATCCAAGGTTTCTAAATTACAAGCCGTATAATTTCCGCATACGGAAAACCACACATTTTTCTACGGTAATAGAGGGAGACCATATTGAGTTCATAAAATTTAGCAGTGGATTGTAGCCACATTGTTAACTTTACGAGCCAATCTGCTGAATGAACAGACATGACGTTTTACGAACGGCCATCTCACGGTATTAAACTGACTCTCGATTAGAAACATTTTTAAAAGCTAATCGTGCCCTTCCTTCGAGTATAAGATTGGAAGGAGATGTAATTTTCTACCGAATGAGCAAAAGAATAAACATTTTTATGCATGTCCTCCATGAAATACAATTGGACTTTTGGGGACACCAAAAGTCAATGAGAAAAATGCATGCTCCATTTTTAACAGAGTGTAGTTTTGCATGCAGTCCAAAGGAAGTTCGTTCGAAAGCAGGCATCCTGACGTAATTGACCTATTATAGAATTATGCTGCTGGCTGGTTATTTTAACAACTCTACTTAATTAAACCAATTTGAAACGAGAATGCATTTCGGAATTTCGGTTGACATTTCATGAGTTAACCCACCTACTGTATGCGACCGTAAATTTCGTAATAGTTCTGCAGCTTCTGTTTTGAAAATAGTTGTATCAATATCTAGCCTTTTTTCTTTAGAATTCCGTAGTAACAATACAATAACGATTTCTTGGGAAAGGTTTTTAAATGTTTTGCCATGAAAAAGAAGTAATCAGGCAGCTCGTAAGCTCAGTCTCAATGACCTATGGACACGGCTGTCAAGTTGGAAATTGCCAGCTCAACAGTTCGCAGCATTATCGACCGTTTTAAGAAGTTCGGGCGCATCGATAGGAAGCCTGGTAGTGAAAAAACAAAAAAGTTCGAACCCTCTCGTCCGGGATCTTATTCCTTGCAATCCAGTCCGGAACAGGAGGAAAATGGCTTTGGAACTTGAAGTGTCGGAGCACATGATCAGGAGTGTCGCGAAAAAAGAATCTGAAGCCTAAGTCGGGGGCTAACAGCGAGAAGCATCTTGGCACTGAGACTGTGAAAGAGAAGAGACTGGAAGTAAGAGAATCTTAAGCTTCCCCACGAAAGGATCGCACAGGGCGCTCTACTCCGACGAAGAACTCTTCACGGTCGATTCGGTGTCCAACAGTCAAATAGATCGCTGCATAAGCCCCCTGAAGGTCAGCACGGTAGCTTAAAATGTTAAGTACAAGTTTCAGACAAAAAATCCTGGTCTGCGATGATCATTTACCTGATTGCCTCAGACGGCAAAGTCATGCTCCCTATGTTCATCAAGGTCGGGATTAAAGTAGACACAGACGTGTACCTTGGTGTTCTTCAAAAGCATGTCAAGCCTTGGATAGGTTCCAACTACACTGCAGAAGACAATGTAGTCGTCCAGCAAGATGATGCGCCTTCAAATACGTCATGGAAGACAGACGTGGCCGAAAGACCGCATACCTTATTTCAAACCCACATATATGTGACCACTATCCTCACCAGACTTAGATCCCTTCTATTATAGCATTTTGTCGTATGTCGAGGAAAAGGCCTGCAACGAGCCTCACAACGGCATTGAAGTATTGCTAGAGCGTGAAAAATGAGGCACCCCGAGTACATAAGGCGGACATGCGCCGAATTCGGACCGAAAATCGAAGAAGTCATTGTTAACAACGGCTGTCATATTGAATAGTTCCTTCCTACTATATATTTTGAGTCTTTTATGTAAGATGCATTTGCTTCTCCTGTTACTTGTTATGGATATGGATCAGATTGTATTTCGGATCACTCAAAATACGAAATTCATGCTCGTATATGGTAAAAATACCTAACATATGCTCTTCAGTTTTTGTGTTAAAGTTTTACGTTACGATTGATAATCTTACTGCTGAAGTTTTTCGTTAATTCAGTCTAGAACAGAAAACTTACGGTAGATGTGCCAACTCATGAAATCTTGACCGAAATTGTAAAACGCGTTTTCGACTCGAAAAGATCACTTTGGTGGGGTTGCAATATTAACCCTAATGTAGCATAATCCCAATATATTTCAGTTTCTTCGGGATGTCGGTTTTTGAACGAAATTCTTGGCGGTCGCCTGTAAAAAATATACTCCGTAAAACTGACTTCTTAAGTGGAATGGAGTTTTTCATTGCTTTTCGATGTCCTTATAAATTCAAACATATTTCATAGAAAACATGCATAAAAATATTCACTGTTTTGCCCATTGTGTATAAAACGACATCTTTAAATTTTATATTTTCCGGTAGGTATAATTTTATTTCAAAAGTTTATAATTATGGGATTTTTTACGGCCGAGAAATGTCCCTTCGTAAAACATCGTGTCCCCGAATTTACTAATGCTGCTTGTAAAGTTTGTAGTATGGCTCAGATCCACTGTTAAATTCTATGAACCTCATAGTCTCCCCTTGGCAGGGTATAGAAATGTGTGATTTTCTGTAAACCGAAAATACACAGCTTCTAGTTTGGAAGTCCTGAATGCTCCTATATTGGCAGGTTGGGTTTAAAGTTATTCGGGAATTGAAAATATATTTTGAAGCCGAATTATACCCCTCCATTAGGTATAAAATGTGAATAAGAGGTAATTGTCTATCAAATGAGCAAGTGAGTGAATATTCTCATAATGTTTTCTGTTAAATATATTTGAATTAAATGGGCATAGAGGATCGAGGAGCAACGTCTGTACTAATTGAGTAATCATTGTTTACAGAGTACAATTCGAGCGGGCGTCGAAAAGATGTTTGTTTAAAAGCCGGTATCCCGAAGTATCGGAAATGTCTTGGGAATATACTGCATGAAAATCAATATTACAACCCTACTTAACCAAGCCTTTCGGGTCGAAAACGCACTTCAGAATTTCGATCAGCATTGCATGAGTTGGCACATCTACTGTACATTTGCAGCTTTGGGCTTCTGGGTTCCTTTTGCAGCAGGAAATTAGATTGTCCCAAATAACGTAGGCCGAATCGGCAGCAAGTGAACGTTTGGAGTGTCATAAGCTAGTGCTCTCAAAAGAACCAAATTTATCCTGCCTCTATTGTTTAGAAAGAAACCATACCAGTGGAAACTGTCGAATCATTGCTCGCCTTGATATGCTGTTGTCTCCTTCAACTGCAAGACGATACTCCAATTGTACACGTACGTAGTACAGAAGAGTCACAAACAGGATTGAGCACAGTTCTATTGACGGTTTGATTTATGACACTACTTATAGTTGCCTTAGTGTGTAAATTCGATGATAAGAGATGTGAAGATGATGTCGTTTCAAAAGGCGAATGATGGAACCTGGAGCCGTAGCCTACATGTCATCGAGCTGGACTTGGACTCAGATCAGATCAGATCAGATTTATTAAGGGTAAAGTAGACGAGCGCCTTTGAACTCCCTTTTGGTTGCAATAACGTCATAAAAAAAACAATGTGTAAGGCAAGTGTGAAAAAAATTAGGTAAGCTATTACATACAACAAGCATTGGTCACTGGTATGAATCTGGCTGTGAATGCCTTCTATGTCAAAATTGTACAATATCCAGTACGGTACTGAATGGACCCAGTAATATCAAAGCAAGCGCATATGTGGCGGTCAGGATATAGCGAAAATTGTAAAACGTAACGTTACTAAAATATAGGGAGTAGCATGCTTTGTAACATAAAACGTTGGATGGGGCGGGTGGCACAGGGGGTGTTGCGGTGTGGCTAAATGATGAAGGTCAAAAACCCTGAGACCATCATTTCAGTAGCCTTCACCTACGTTGGTGCCATCTGCTTGAATTTCTGAATAAAAGCAAGTGACAAACAGGAGTGTATTGATTCGCCAGACGAAAAAATGATAGAAGTCGTCTTCATCGTCTCGTAGCCAAGCCAAGTAGTGCTATCTCAATCTTGCTTGATAGGCAGTCAACCGTTAGCCCAATTTTTATAGGCGCAACGGACTGGCGAGACGACACAATTTAAGCTAGTTTATACGAAGAGAATTTACTACCAAGCAATTATTTGACGATGACATTCCTTCCGTAATGTTTCACGAATTTTGTACAGCGATTTAGCCCGAAGTAAACCCGCCTCCCATAACCGTCATCATACTAATAAAGATTAAGATGCAGCTGGACGGTAGAAGGCAATATTAACAGTAGAATTGCATGTAAACTCCATATATGTGCTTGTGGCGTCAGTTTTCATGCTGAAAATGGCTGGCGAGTTCCCATTGGTCGGGCAGTCGTAGGCCCTAACGTACGATTGTTAGTGCGAGAAATCGGAATTCTAATCAGTCCAGTGCATCCTCCATAACGGACAAAAGTCGCCCCCTAAGGTCGTTTCATCTTTACGGTGGTCGAAGGAAGATCCCAGTGGGAATAAAGTGGGAGCAAGTGAGCTTCCTATGACGCAAGTAAATGGGTTGACCATGTAAATAATTGAAACTTAGGCTTCGCTGAACGCGATGTAGAGCATGGCCAGTTCGCCGAAGTCCATGAGAAGTCACATATTGCAAATAATGAAAAAGAACTGTTAAATGAATGCTTTCTTTCCCAACCCTGCGTGTTGAACGTTTACGACAGCTTCGAGCACTTTTCTATTTCCACCGAGGTTGCTAGACTGATTTCTGCTTGCTGAGATACACTTTGAAGTAGGCAGTAATATATTCTGCTTAAGGAGAGAGAGAGAGGGGAGAAAACACTCTTCTCCATGGAACTCATGATAAAGTCAGTAAAAATAAGCATTTTGTATTCTTCAGTTTACCTGCTCCGTTTATAGTTAAAGGGGTTATACACAAACATTTTATGTGTCTTTGTGATTTAACTGCTGGTGGAGGCCATGTCTTCCTGTCGATAACAGCAAGTTCTTTTAGGTGCTATAGCAACGACCTAAGTCCTTCCTGTACGGCAACTGGTAAAACATATTTTGGTCCCTATGCTGCCAAAATTATTATTTCCCCTGAAACATTGGGTCGGACATAGACTGCTCTTCTGATATTATCTCTATCGGAATTTCTCAGGGAGTGTACTTTCGCTGAAAGCAGATAAAATATCGCACCGTCCTATGCCATGAATTTTCGGATTATAGAACTCATTTCCGAAGGTCTCAGTGAATTCATTTTACAATACCATACCTTTCTGTCTCATATTAGACGTACATTTAATAAAAAGGTTTGACAGGAACAATAAAGAACTCAGGTCGTATCTTGCCTAAAAATAGATGCACCACATGATTGGCGTTAGAGGAAAATCTATGGCATGGAGCAAACATATTTCACTGACTCCAGGATGCCATCGCTCTAACGCGCGTCTTTTTCACAGCCTACAAAAATTGTTATTAGGAAAAAAGGGCTATACAAGTGGCATTATCTTTCTATTAATTTTATCGACATCTTTATAAACACAGATATATTTTTTGGAAGGTGTGTACAACAATATTCTGTTTAATATGCTTTTTGGACAACATGTGTTATCTAAATATACTGCTTCAGGCGATATAATCCTTGGCTTTGAAATAGCCTATGCCTGTTCCAAATGCAGCGGCCTTTCGAAGCTAAAATTATTCAGAAATTTAAACGCTTCTTAAAACTGAAAGATGACTTTCTTCCAGCAGGTACTTTGAGCATAACGTAACTTAGTTCAACATAACTACAACAAGAGGGTGCTCCATTCCCGATTTCTAAAACTATGTTTGAATTTATAGAGGCATCAAAATCAGTAGAACATGTCTCCGACAGCTAAGTTATAATTCTTTAATGAATGCGATATTTTCAGATGAAGGGAGTGGCGTGGATTCAAGTGTCGACGCCTGAGTCTGAATGATGCCAAAAGATAATCGCTATTACAGCTTCACCTAGTTAATCATTTTTAACTTCGACCACATTTCTGAAATTTAATTAATGCTACGCCATCGATTGTAAATAATTTTACCATAAAGGAATTCTAATGTCGTAGGTTCGCGACGTTTCTTGCAAGTTATATTTGCCACTGGAAAGTACCCGTCCACTTTCAAACGGACGCTAGGGAAGAACACATATTTGCCAACAAAACTGAATGTCTCCCTCTGGGACTACATTGGGCGAGAGCGGTCTATTTTACAACTCTGCTATCAACACATTTAGGTATGTCGGTTTCACTTAACGTCTGACTGAATGCTTGAAGATATCAGGACATTTTGGAAGATTGAATACATGGTACTTCAGAAATTGGTGGATTTAAATACTTTTCAGTTTTACTTGCGTGAATTTTTTGAGAATTTCTTCATGCTTCGCGCACCGTCACCTCCTGCCTAGAGATCACTTTACTCCTTATCTTTTCTCTCGTATTCCACTGCTCTTTTCATAAGCTTATTCGACACCTGCCTCAAAACCTAAACCTCGGAACCCCTTTACCCACTTGCGTGCGCGACACCTCATTGGCGACCAATTTTTCTTTCTATACCTCCTCCTCCTCCTCCTCCTCCTCCTCCTCCTCCTCCACCACTTTCTTCTTCCTCCATCTCATCCGCCTGCCCCTCCTCTGTACTATCATCAATGTCACCCTCATCTTCTTCTTGGCTTTCTCTAGCCGTAGATTCTAAACAAACTTTAAAAATCAGATGCCCCGCGTGTACACAAGAACGTAGCCACTGTTTTCTATGTGTGTGTAAGACATTATACAAAGTCTTCTCAGAGTATATTTGATATGCAGAAAAGTTGCTTCCTGTCCAGAAACCTTAGGCCATTTTGTAAGAATTAAGCACGGTTAGATTGCCAAATACCACGTCATCGGCATAAGGAGATTATGTTCATTTTGGTGGACAGCAAACCACCGCTTGTAAGTTCACCCTTACGGCGTTAGGAGAACGGTTTGAGGGCGGAGTTAGAGGACGGAGATTTGGGCGGGGTCTGCTCACGGGCGCAACCAAACCTGGTGGCAATTTGATTGCATTTAAATCCGGCCCCTCACATAACAAAACAACAACGCCTTGGACGGGCAAACAAATCACCGTGCAGTCATACATCCACTTGCACCCACGCAGGGCTGGACAGAAGCGAGTTTAGTGTGTGTGTGTGAAGCATACGCCCAAGTGGTGGCACTACCGCACCCGCGCGCGTGCGCAAACAGAGGGGTGAGGCAGATGCGACGATTCAGGGCGTGGTGGAGACTTCATCCCTACTCTCCACTCCAAACCAAGCCCTTCTCGGCGGGCGTTAGGAGACCTGCTTCCCCCCCCTTGCCTCCGCCTCCCGCATATTTGTCGTCTCTCGCCCGACTGCCCCCCCCCCGCCTCCGTGCCCGCTCCCACCGGAGGGCGAGACTGTTTCACCGGGGCGTGGTCGTGCCGTGCGTGACCTCTGACGACAGCAAGAGATGATGGCGAAGGTGGAACAACTGATGAGGAGGGGTGGGGGGTGCGCAGCTGAGATTTTTGCACGTATCGCCTTCCTCCTGCACAGAGCCAGAGGTAGCGTCACAAGCACATTAATCAAAGTCCCTGTCCGTGGGCGCCCAGTCTTCAAACCCCTCGAGAAGGGCGTTAAAATGGATTTTTGAAGTGTAGAGCGCATACAAAATCATAAGGGGCTCAAGGAAACAGAAGGCATAAAACGGAGTGCATTTCCGTCAACACATGAAGCCCTGCTGAGTTATGTTCGGCGTTGCTCTCCAAAAGGGGGAAGTCGACCGTAGCGACTTTAAAAGTCCAACTTGTACTTTCTAGGGAGGGTGTGGAGGAGACATTTCTTGATTAAGGCCGGAATCTCCAATTCTGGGTCGGGTGCCACTACACATTGATTTTGCTTTGCCAAGATCAACATATCTAGGGGTTGGCAATATTTGCATTTAGGATAGAACTCCGATATTTACAGCGAAAACAACAACTAGTTCTATCATTCGTCATTAAACTAGGAGAAAATGAGACTCCCGTTACGGCAGGGTATGGCTATAAGTACTCCACATACTACATGCAGCCGTGCGCTAAATTCCAGGGGGGGGGGTTAGGTTGGAAGTTGGTGTACGGGAATAGGCAACTGGGCGATTTGACTCAATACCACCTATAGTTCGGGGGAATACTTACACACCTCTCCAACCACAGTTGCCCTGTAACGAAATCAAACATCGACCCCACCCCCCTGAATTCCTATCGCGCGCTCCGTTTTCTAAACTGCCAGGAGGCGTCTACCTGGTTTAACATAAATTGTTTCTAAATCCTAAAATTCTGGTGACGAAAGTGTCCTCCGTCATGCTGCCCCACGAGAGTGAACGTTTGCTCCCGAAATATCGAACTACCCGTGGCTCGGTTATTACAAAAATCGGTAGGATCCCTGTTGGTAGCCCTCTCGGTACTGAAATCGCCCGGCTCCCTATCTTACGGGACCGGTGGTAATGGGGGATATACTGATGGGGCACTTGTGTGCAGGCGTCATTGACGGTTATAGTGTATGCCCCGAATTGATGCCCCTGCTAAAGTCGTAGCCAAAATTAAATATGGCGAAAAATGAAAGAAAGATATAAAAACGAACGTGGATACTAAGTACGGTCTGCGGAATGAATGCATCCTAGCTCCAGATTGGGTTGGGCGTTCCTGATTTTGCGAAAATAATAATTTATTGCCACTAAGGTCACATGTATGTTAGAAAATGATGCAGTAGTTGTGTGCTAGACGCGAATGTTGGAATAAGCAACGTGTAGAGCAATCAGCCGGGAGGGCTACCAACAGGGATCCTACTCAAAAATCTTCCAAATTAATAAACCTCGGTATTTCGGAATGCCCTCAGTATAGGGCTTAAACAGCGCACATACTCCCGCAACTGCAACGTTGGCAGAGACTCCGAAGAAATGCATTCGTATTACCTGTCGTAGAAGCCTGGAGAGGATGTGCAACTGTGCCAGCCATTGCGTGACCGATCTCATGAAATGTTGGCCGAAATTAGGAAATTTGATTTCGATTAGGAAGGATTACTTAGGTGAGGTTGTAATACTGATTAGGATGCAGCATAATCCTATAGTATTTCGGACTCAGCAGGATGTTGGCTTTTGGATGCACTTTTTTCTGATCTTCTGCAGAAACCGCGGTCTGCAAAAAGTGACTACTTAAGTAGCCTGATTTTCGACGCTTTTACAAATTCAAATATATTTTGTGGAGAACGTACGTAAAAATATGCTTCTTTTATTTGTTTGGTAGAAAATCACACTATCTTCAAATTTTATACCTGAAGAAAGTGTATATTAAGGTTTTAAAAAGTTTTCCAACTCCCGAATAATTTTGAGCCAGATCTGCCATTGCATTAGCGTTTAGTGATTTTAGGTTACAAGGCGCATGCTTTCAGCATAAGGAAAACCATATATACCTCTATGCTTTTAAGAAGACACCATATAGTATTTATGAAATTTTTCAATGGATCCGGACTGTGTTGTACATTTCATGAGAAGCCTTGGTAAATGGACATGTACGATGTTGCATATATGGACATTGCCCGGTCTTGAAAATTTCATAATTTGAAACTTTTTTAAAACCTGAATATACACTTTCTTCAGGTATAAAATATGAAGACAGTGTGATTTTCTACCAAACAAGTAAAAGAAGGCCTATTTTTTGCGTACGTTCTCCGCAAAATATATTTGAATTTGTAAAAGCGTCGAAAATCAATACAATAAATGCATGCTACACAAGAAGTTATTTTTTGCAGACCGCGGTTTCTGCAGAAGGTCAGAAAGGAGTGCATCCAAAAGCCAACATCCTGCAGAGTCCGAAGTGCTATAGGATTGTGCTGCATGCTAAGCAGTATTACAATCCCACCTTAGTAATCCTTCCTAATCGAAAACACATTTCAGAATTTCGGCCAACATTTCATGAGATCGATCACGCACTGTAGGTCCAGGCTGTTGAGAGTTCATGAAGGTGGAATGTCCGGTAAGGTTCATGAGGCGCGTTTAATGGCACAGGCGTCGTCCGGCAGTTGGTCGCCAATCCTTTTGTGCTTCGCTGCGGGAGTAAATCTTTATTCCCGGCATATCAAACAGCCCGTGCCATAATTATTACAAATACGGGTATGGGTTAAGTATATGCGCAGGGTAAGAAAAAACTACAGGGAACCGCCCGGAATATTTTTGAAAGAAGGTGTTGTTTGGCAGAGTTTTTGGTCAGTCCTTTCGTCGGCAGGATGAAATTCGCCAACCTTTACCACCCCGAGGAGTCGGCGATGCTGAAATGTCTACATTGATTCATTGTTCTACACACCCCCACACGAATTCCTTTAGTAAGAGGAAAGCGAATTTTAAAAAGTTCGGTACGGAGAACAATCAGGTGGTAAAAACAACACTCAAAATATTGATATGAATATTCGAGCTGAAATCCATCAGCTTCTGCGGAATAACCGCCTAATATTCACAAACTGCCAACAGGCAGCCAGTAGTATGGAATTTTTCAATGATTAACCGTACTAACACATTACACAATTATAAACTACAGGCTGCCTGTTGGCAGTTTGTGAATATTAGGCGGTTATTCCGCAGTAGTTGAGGGATTTCAGATCAAATATTCATATCAAACTTTGGACTGTGCCTGAAAGGATCTGTTTCGAGAGATTTGCTCCAAGATCGTGCATTAGTTGCCTTGGAAATTAAACAAGGCAAGTCAGCACTTTCTTGCTCCGCGCATATGCTTTATCCTTGCTCAAATACATTCAAGATTAATAACTGTCAGTATTACAGAATGCCCTCAATTGGGGCTACCACGGCGCTCATACTTCCTGACCCATAGGGTTGGGCAGAGACTGCTGAACGTATACGTTCGCATTTACCGTCCTACATGCAAGGAGAGGATGTGCAACTGGCCAGCGGCTAAGTCCAGGCTGTTGAGACCTCAAGAGGTTTCGGTGACAGGTAAGGTTAATGAGGCGCGTTCAATGGTACAGGCGTCGGCTGGCAGTCGGTCGCCGCATTCACAGGGGGAATGTGCCTAGGTGTACGCGCATGTTCAAGATGCGTGGGCAGCTCATGCTTCCCCAGACGACTGCAGCAGAAAGTCCAGCACTTCAGTAAGGCTGTTACTCGATGCTGAGAACTGGCAGTTTCTAGAAAAATGTTTATTAGGCGAGATTCAGGAGGGAGGACCACCACTTGATCGTCTTAGTGCACAGGAGCGTAGTTCGAGGCTGCGAGACAGTCCGCTGGAGTATTTTATTGTCAGTTTTTTGCAGATTTCCCCCTCTGATCTCAGTTAGCAGAATGACAAAATTCGACTGATGAACATATTACGAGGCCCCTTAACGGACATCAGTCCGTTTCTCAATCCCGGCGAGTGTATTCAATGTGGACAGTTTTCGCGTGTGAAGTAAACGCCAGTTTTCAGTAATAATAATCGAAATTCTATCGGTCGTGGCTGTCAGGTATGTCTCGCCTTCCACCACTAAATGTCGGTTACAGTGATTTATTCGAATTCCACTGCTGGTTCCTCTCAGAGTGCAGTGATGCCATTTTTGAGCTAACACGAAAGATTCGTACAAGCCGCCACCGAACACATTCGTTACATCTGATTAGATGAACTCTACTTCAGATGGGGCCATCCTCCTCACCCACCCTTCACCAGCGCACCCCTCTCCATCCTGATAGTCTTTACAAGGTAGCCGTCGATAGCGCCTTCAAACAACACCCCGCAAGCCTCTCTCAACCCGGAACATTCTGATCTAGGAAACAATTACCTACTGAACTTGACTCTGCTTCTAATTTTCTTGAATGATCCTTGAGGTCGGGCATGTTTGCATGTGCATACATACATATTTCCCTATGCATACCTGACAACGTGTATCGCAGGTAAAAGAGGGATAGAGAAAGGAATTCACTTTATTTTGAAATCATAAATTGAAAATTTTTAGGAAAAAATTGGCTTTATCCGCTGTGGCCAGTAAATAATTTAATAGATCATTCCAGAGTCAAAAATTTTAAAACAAAAGGGACAATTATTATGAGGACAGTTCACGTCTTGGCTTCTGTATTTCTATCTCTTCACACGGAAGATAGCGCGCCAGGAATGGCAATACAAAAGCTCTAAAAGCCGATGTGCGACAAGACACAAGTTGGAAGCTGCTGCACATCGGGCGGGAAGATTTCGCAGAAATAAGACCAAATGCAAGGGATGGGCAACGTCAACTATAATCCGACCAGCAAATTGCTTGACCGTATTGCAATGTCGTTGCAGGATAGTGTCGACTAAAAAATAAGAAGCAACAGCGGCAGAAGCGAGCATTCGGATGACTCGTCTTAAAATTAAAAGCCAAAAAGCGGACACAAGTGACATTCGACGGTATCTTCTCTTTAATATATACGTGACTTTTCGACCGTCACGTTCGACGACTTCCCCCGTGTGCTCCAAAGCGTGATGAATGCAGGGATGGTGAGTTGTATGTGAATTGGTCTACAGCGGTGAAAGGTTTGCGCTGCATTCACCGCCCGCTATCCTCTTTTACTCACCTCAGCCCGACGTCAAGAAACTTTCAAGAAGACCGGTGGATGAGTCGGCAGCAGCAACTCGCTGAGCCAACCAGTCCGTCTACGCGCCTGGTCTACGTTCAAAATGCCAGGATTTTACTCAACAGGATGAACTGAGATAGACTCGAATCGCAGATTAGTGGAAGTGTGACAGAGGCTATGTTAGGAAGAAATCAATGCGGTCGGTCACTCACTGTACGTCAAGGTATCATTGAGGTCACACGGAGAAGAAGCCGAGAAAAAAGCTTCCCACAAATGTTAGGTGCCTTTCCTTGTCTATGGTGTGTGGGCAGGTTCATGTATGGTGTATGTTTTGGTGGGGGGATGTGTGGGTGACAGGGTTTGGTCTGTGGTGGTTTATCACACAGTTCCACATGATCCAGGATGTGCATGAGCAGTGTGGGATATTGAGAGGAGCGCGGCGGGTTCGGTGAGTGAAAATCTAGGCTCCAGGCTGAGTTCGCCGGCTCCAGTGCAATAGATTGGCAAGTGACCGACCAGTCCGATGCGCGATGTGAGGATGCGATAGCAGTAAGGAGAGGTTGGGATCGGATCTTCACTGCCGTTGGCGAGGGTGGTGGCTGACGAGGTGTCAGGAGGGTCCTCGCCGGTGGTTGGGGTCGGTGGGGGTCGCTGAAGGGATTGTGACGGGGTCATGGTGGTGGTGGTGGTCATCGTCGTTGTTGTCCCTTCTGATATTTTACGCGCAATCTACTACGCTCATATGAGAAGGATCACCTGAGCCTTACTCACGGTCTTCCAGTCGAACCTTCCACAAAAACGCATTACTTGGAAGTGGGAGTGCGCGCAAAAAAATTCGACAAGAGAAATGCCAATTTTCAGTAAACACTAGTCAGAAACTCTCTATCTCTGACTTCTTCTGACCTTGAATATCGTTTCTTTCAAGGCATTTTGATGAAATCGAATCCACCTGGCAGAACATGCATTTTCAACTTCAGGCCACTTACAAAGACATTCTGGGATATCAGCATTTGGTATGAATATCCCTTTTATTTTTCTGCAATACGACACCTAAAAATTATTGTCGCAACTTGACATAATAAACCAAGCAAGTTCTATATACCATTTGGTGAAAGTGAACTTCTCAATAAAGGTGATCATTACTCAAAGCGTAAAATCCTAATTTTACCGATTACGGCCAACTTATTCCTAGATCCCTTAAAACATTTTAGGCGCTCGACCAAAGTTTTTAATTGATTGTGGTTTACCGCCTCCAATTAACCTGTATTTGCGAAATTAGTCAAATTGAATGCATAGGCTTATAAAGATAATTTAGTTTTTGTGAATGATACCATCTGAATAGGCATTTGCCTTAATCTGTTTTGTACTAGTTGTTTACAAATTCATCAGAACCTGTCTTCTGGTGTGGAGACCGGTATCTTTTGGAAAAGTAGCTGTTTCTCAAGTACAACTCATATCAGTTAATCCGGCAACACCGAATCCAAAATTCCCAGCCCGATCTAAGTGAGAGTTTGCTTATTTAGAGGTACAGAGAGAACTCATCAGTCAAGAGTTTCGTCAAAATCTGGGCCTATCTGATAACATTTCCGTTTTGGCACCCATGAATGCTGCCTTTTAGGCCCATCCCGTCCCAAAGTACAGTTTATCTTGCTGGCGCATCACGCGTATGATTGTAGATTTTGTCGCCTCTCTATACTCCGTACTTTAGCGCTGATTAATTTTGAGCTGTAGGTTAGTTCCTTGGTCCAACAGAGCAGTTTTTTACAACTTATGTTAAATCTCCCCTTGGCATCTTGGCAGTACGCGAGTGAGTATTTCAAACAGGCAATCAGACCAGCCGACGCCAGCGTGGACCAATCAGCAAACGGCAAATAATCTATGGGCGCCAACTCTGCTCTCTGCTCCACGTCGACATTAAGCGCTTGTTGGTTTAAAGTCCCCTCCCCTCACTTCATTTCCAGGCATATTGTAGATCTTGAAATGGAACAATCAATGCTTCAGTCAAACCGATGAGGTGTCCTGGTAAACGGAGTAAATCCGCGCCATGACATGAGACCTGTTCCTGTTCTACACTACTTGACTCTCACAGTCGTCTGACCAGTGACTGTCGCAAGATTTACCAGAGTTAACTTAATATGGCGAGAATAGTTTCGTCTTGGGAAGAAAAATGTCTGTTTAAACTGCCAAAACTGTTTTTGAGACAGTTTTGTTGAATTTGTAGGTTTAAGCATGCAGGTTTAAGCTGAACTCGATAAGGCCATTTAAATTATGGTTGACCGAGAAAAAGTGAATCGCCCTTTCTGAAGTAGTAGTTGCGGAAACATTTCAATGCGGCTGTCACATGCGGTAGATTATTTCCTGCGATAACTGGCCTAACTTATCAAATGTCCTGATCGAAGTTTGAATAGGTAGTCATACATTTGGTGTTGTAAATTGTATTTATTGAGTTTATTTGAGTGGCAGAAATATGTTTACTAAAGATGAATCCACTTAACCTCTGTCTTATTAAAGGGAAACAGGCCAGATATTGACGAAATCGGACAGTTCTCGATATCTGGCCAATTGTCTATGTTATTGAAATTCACGGGTATAGTCCTAAAATTTATGCATATTATGCTATAACCAAACATTAATATAAGCAAAAAATTTAAAACGAATCCCTTCTCGGAACGCGAAGTCAATTTTTTTGCCCATTAAAACAGGCGAAGGCGAGAATGAGATATTGCATTAGTTGCAAGTAACAAACGAAGGATTCAGCCTTAAAAATTATTTTCTGCAAATGTGGCATAAAACGCAGGAATAAACTCGTCTGACAGTTGTTTGTTTTGCCACATCGAGAATTCCTAGGCGTAAAGAAATATGCATCGAGTACTCGTGAAATTCTGTTACTTTTCTCTGGCATGCTATGTAAAAAGATGTCTAGACAGTTTCTGCCAGCAGTCGACTACAAACGGATACGGAAACAAGCAGCGTAAGGCTGTCGCGTGATTTGTTAGCAAGTATTTTAAATCCCAGTAGGGTCAATTTGCGATGAATTATTAATGGTAGAACTGTGTGCAGAAAAAGCCAGATGGACTAAAACGGTTCACGGGTGGGTAGGAGGACTATTTCATTCGTCGTAAACTGAAAAGTATCATTATTTACCCATTTGGACCATCCACAGGAAATATCTGACGATGTTCCCTATGAAGTTAATTAGTAAACATATGCAGAGATTTGAACCTCAGTAACAAAAGACCCTGATCGAGCTCTTTTAGGTAGAAAGCATAATCGTGATTATCGGTTCGCATTACGGAGGAGCATTTACTTATGCAATGAGGTCTTATTGTTAGTCAAACCTAAGAAGTGAAAAAAGGCGACCATATACGGAAGAACTTTCCAAAAAATGTCTTCTACAGACGGCAGACTTCAAGAACTGTGGGCTGGTGGTCGTCTGGAGAGCGTCCGGTCCGAAGGTTGACTATGGCAAGGTATTTGTCGATATTACGAAGGGAGTCTTTGGTTTAAACGACATCCATCGACTCTGGGTAGCTATTTCCATCTTGCGATAACGCGGCAGCCCATCAATCTAAAGAGGTATAAGCCTGACAACGTTTTTAACTCTGATCTAAAATCTAGCCTCTCCGCATGAGGTCTCAAATCGATTTTTGGTCCTACCAACAGCCCTCATCTTAAATGTGTCGTAATCCTTTTTGCATGTATGGAAGTGAATTGTCACAGGGCGAAGAAGAATCATTTAATGCCAAGAAAGCTTGATTTTTACTAGATAATCACGCTGAATAATCCACCATATGCAAACTCTCTACCTCCATGTCTGAGAGGTTTTCAGCAATGTTAACTGAAAAGTGGCCGGAAAAAAGTACCGACTTTCGTATTCATTAGTGTTTTTCATTATTTTTCACTTTTTCATGCGTTTTTACTCCTTATAAGCCCTAGTGTCAGCCTTATTTAAATGATTTATAACATTGTCATTTTGTGGATTTCTAGATTTTGGGAAAAATTGGTCATCTGTAAATCCAACTGAGGTTTTACTTTTAGTACTGTCGTGTCTTTACTGCTGTAATACTCTGGGGAGCGCGGCGTGAACGGATTTACGTTATAGGGATTTTCTGTAAAACTCAGGAGATCTGGTGACATTACACATGCTAAATTTTGGTTAAGCCGTTGAAAAATATGTGACAGATGAAAATTGCCGCCTTCCGCCCATTTGACGAAAGCATTGACCTTAAAACGGCAGATTCGGCAGTTTCACGTTTTGTTTGCAAAAACTGCATATAACACCTCATCTGATTCCTTTCCCGTGACTTAAGCATTCGGAATGGCTGATAAACTTTGTTTTTAATCCTTAAAAGTGGTCATCCTTCAACTTACCAATTACAAGATTCGCTGGGCCCCGATCAAATCAAAGGCAAATTATTTAAGTGCTAGTAAAACCCCAATCGTCCAAATGATTTTCCAAACGTACCGTAAATATTTGATTTGTAAATCAGACTACTGCACAGTACTTTACTTTCGATGGGGAAGAGGACTCATTTTTCCGGGTTTTTGCGTTTGGCCTTGTGCCCCGTTAAGCATTCCAAACTGTTTATTTCTGTGAATGTTTAATCATCTAGTAATTTGTTCGTGCTCTCAGCCTTAAAGCAAGAATTGTAGAAAATCCACAAAAACTCAAAATACCACAATGCTCCTTGAAAATCCTTGTCCTTCCATCAAGATCAGTGTTGTGTTTGGTTCTGCGTTTCTACTCCTTCTCCCTGCAAGTCATCAGCTGCTTAATGACCGTTTCTATTTAACCACTTATTCTGACAGAACTTTTTATGGTAGTAAGGAGTGAGATTAGCCGGCAGTTGGACCGCAACGTACGCGTGAAGATACTATCTTCCGCTGGGTATGGCCGGGTAGACACAAAGCTAAAAATAAGAGAAATTTATTTGCTCTTCTGTATTTGAGAATGTCAGATTGGTAGCTTGGACAGCCATTTACTCTCCTTAGAAGTAAACTTGAGGAGAAAATTTTTCCGGACAAACCCTTTCAGTCTCAATGCAAAATCCGATAGTAATATTTGGGCCGAAAACTGTCAGATCCGCCTGAATAACCGCGTAATATTCCCAAGTTTCTAGTAGGCAGTCAGTATTATATGAATTTTCGGTGACTTACCCTCCTGACAGCAGATATATCGGCTGAAACACATCTGTCACAAGCTATTCATGCAGAACTTCCTATCATAAAGGGACAAACTCTGAATTAGATGTTTGATCATGCCTAGGAAACAGGTGTCTTTGTAAGTCCAAGCAAACCTTTAACTTGCACTCATGAAATGAACATGTGTTTTGTAGGCCGCATATTCGGAGCTGGCAGAATAAAATAGATAATAAAAGATGCCAATATTCTGTTCCTCTGGAATCACAGATCATCACCTTTTTCAAACAAGGTTTCGTTTGCTCTTCGGTAAGCATCTCCCCACCTCTTTAACGTAGAATGCTAGCAGCACAAGGCCCGAACCAGTCCTTCCATACATTCACATGCAAGAGTTTGAATGATGTTTTAGTCCTCTGAGTCAGTTTCTGAAAGCGCATAAGCCTATGTGGGAGAGATCCCCCGTTCCTGCAAAGGTAACAATGAGCTCTGTGCGATCGCCCATGTGAGTGCTGTGGTGGCTTCTTGTTTGGATGGCTGCCTGAGTATCCGTGTGGCAAGTTACCCCTATCACCCCCGAGCTGCTTCGTAACGGCACAAGGCTTCAGTCGACTCATGCGTTCAGCTAGGGTGTACTCTGACTGTAATTCCAAGTTTGCACCGGACGAAGTTGAAAGTACGGTTGGTGATCTATCTACCACTGACGATTTGCGTTGCGAAAGCTGGCCTCGGCATTTGATATACATCTTTAGCACCGGGGTCCGGTCTGCTCGTTTGCGACCTATTCACAGTGGATGTGCTAGTTCATTAAATGTTAATCCAAATTCTGAAATGCTTTTTCGACACAAAAAGGTTGCCTAGGTGGTATTCTAATATTAATGAGCGTGCAGCAAATCCCAAGACATTTTACTTACTTCGAAATGCCAGTTTTTTGGATAATCTTCTTTTTGGCAGCCTGCAAAAACCACACTCTGTAAAAAATGACCATTCAGTTTTTTCTCATTGACTTTTGATTTCCTCATAAATTTAAATATACTTTATACGAAACACACATAAAAGCCTCCATTCTTTCACTCGTTTGGTAGCCATTTAAGTCTTCTTGAAGTTGTTTTACTTAACAAAATTGTGTATTTTGGTTTCTAAAACTTTTCCAGTTCACGGGTGATTTTGAACCCGACCTAACATGCCACCTGCGTTCATGATTTTCAAGCTACAAGCTGTATATTTTCCGTGCACCGGGAGTAATACATTTCCATGCGCTGTTAAGAGAAGATCGTGTGTGGTGCATAAAACTTACCAGTGGATTTGAGCCATGTTGTAAATTTTATAAACAATATTAGTAAATGCAGAGACACGATGTTTTATGAGCGGGCATTTCACGGTCTAGCAAAAGGCCGTAATTAAAAACTTTTTGAAACCAAATTGCACTTTTTCGCTAAGTATAAAACTTCAAGAAGACGCCGTTATCTGACAAACGAGTAAAAGAATCAATATTTTTTAAGAATTTTATCTATTAACAATATTTGAATTTATAAGAGCATCAAAAATCGATGAAAAAATGCATACTAAATAAGTAGTCATTTCTTACAGAGCGTAATTTCTTCGGGCGGCCGAAAAGAAGTTCGTTTAGAAGATGGTAGCCTGGAGTAACTGAATTATCAAAGGAGTATGCTGCACGGTAACCAATACTACAACACAACTCATGCAATCTTTTCGAGTCGAAAACGCATTTTAGAATTTCAGTCAACATTTCACAAGTCAGCTCATCTATTCTATATTGTGTTTATGGAAGACCACTTGCCAAATTCCTCGCAGCCTATAACGACTGACTGTTTGCCTCATTCTACTTGGCTTTCAGTCCGAAGTATTCAGCGGCATCTGACGGCTAGAGATTCTTCCTGATCAGATCAACATGGAAAGGCCATCACTTTTTTCATCAATAAACCCACCGGAGACACTCACTTACTACAAGTTATGCCTAAGGGTTTTTATGAAGATCTCACCATATGCACCAAAATGCCTGTCATGATGCAGGGACGTATGTTTGCAAAAAGTAGTGCATAGTGTTCTTCCAGAGGCGAGTTTCAGGAAGTAGCTTTGAAGAAGGAGACACGATTGACTGGAGAAAAAGCTTTGTCAGCCCGACGTGTCGGATTCTCACTCGAATCCATCATCAGTGACGGAGTCAGATAAGGGTAGTGGATTGCCCAGTTATTGCAGTATTTATAGGGTGTATTTGCTAGGCCGCTACATGCCTATCACAGTTGGCAGCTCCCGAGTGCATCACGGCTCTACTGGCCAGACGTTGAGGTATGCAGTTGCCATGCAGTTGCTATGAGCCTGTGTATCGGTCAAGGTTACCGGTTCCCACGCTCATCGCATGCAGTCGAGCTGTTGACTGCCAGATTTCGTCATCCGTGTGGACTCTTTGGCAATAGTTCTCGCCAAATGACAGTCCATCTCCCTTATCTGACTCTGTCTCTGGTGATGAGAGAGACTCCGAAACGCCAGGCTAATAAAGCTCTTGTCTCAACGATCGTGTCTCCCTCTTAGTGCATAGTGTGTTTGGGAAGACAAAAGACCCCTGAACATCTTGACGATTAGCAAACATTGGGACGCCATCTTCGAAACTCTGTCGCCCAGTGCAGTGCGATATTTTGCAAGCCAGCTAACGATCAGCTATCTTCCTGAAGTGATTATCAGATTGTTGCACAGTTTACAGGGTATTTACAGTAAATGCATGGACACACGCATGGAAGTACAAATATTTTGTAAATTCTTATGCAATAGTTCTGCGATAATTCGCATATTACTATTGAAAAGTCAGTTGGAAAACATATGTTTTGAGTAATTCATCGTCAGGCCGGTAGAATTTCATGGAAAATGATCTAGTGAGTTACGGACAGGATTTAAGTGCGTCTCAGGGGGCAGGGCTAGTCAAACTCCTTGTTACCGCGTCGCCTGCATGAGGAAGTGAGCGTTTTGAGGACGGTGGAGCTGGGGTGGGGGCGGGGGAAGGGAGAGGTTCGGAGTAGGTTGTGATCACTGTCTGTATGTAAAATACGCAGTGTGCATATGACTGTTCTCAGGCCGTCGGGGCGGTGTGCGATCCCCACCTGGGCCAGGGAAGACAAACTGCTTGTGTCAACGTCGCCTGACAGCGGAAAACTGAATTCGCTAATCAAATGTTCACTGCCCCGCCTGTGACTAGCTCCCGTTTGCTAAGACCTCTGGAGTAATGTGCGAGCGCTTGATGAATAACTAGAAATGCTTATTTAACGTCGACAGGGTGGTTCTTATCGATTGGATGTGCGCGAATTGGGCATGAAATCGAGTGAGTTTCCTCTGTACCTAGCCGGGCAGGCAGGTGTTCATGTACCCTCTCTTCCAGACGCCTCGTTGTGCGTCCAATGTATCTTTCTCCACGGAACAGGTGAATGAATAAATACATATCGATGTGAGCCGCAACGGCAGTCAGTCTTTACACCCCAACCCTAGTAGGGGAGAGTTTGCGACGAATACACCCAAGTCCGCCGCGGGGAAGGTACTCGTGAGAGCCGTCCTTAGACGTGTTCTCATTAATTCGCTTGATGTGTCTCCCAGTAAAGGCAGTCTTAAAAATAAGTCTTTAGCGACTGTAGGGTGTAGGTTACCACGTAACTAGCACCTCCAACATGTACACTAAAATTCAGTCTGACAGTGAAAATCACTTATTATTCCCCGTTCCCATTGGTTCAAATTTTCTTGCCTCGCTGAATAAATGCAAATTTACTAGCGGCCTTCTATTCAAAGTCCGTTATTTATGAAAATTGCTTTTGATAATGTTTAATCACTGCGTTCGCCTTCTTTACCAAATGGTAGCGTGCGGTTGGTTGGGGTCCTACACCCTACCGCTGCCAAGATTTTCTTTCGCGAAATTAAAACGACAGACTTTGTGTTACGCCCTCTAATATACCGAAGAATGAATTTTTCCGGACGGCCATTATTGCGGATCAGGTTTTAAAGCTGCTGGTGTTCTGCTTCAGCAGATTCAGAAGAGCAGCTGCGTCGAAACAATCAAGACTACAGAGCATTCTAGTCCCGGAATTGTGTTAGAATGTCTTGTTCTAAAAACACCAGTTTCTCTGTCAACAAGAGAGCAGAGACGTACGGAGATAACTCGGAAGCAGTTGGGAAGGAGGGAGTGCTTCTACGTAAGCAGAATAGGCTTTTATGTGAATCTTGTAGTTCTGGTTACTTACAATACGTGGCCGGTCTCATGGAATGTTGGCCAAAATTCTGAAATGCACTTTTGCTTAGGAAGGATTACTTACGTGGGGTTGAAATATTGTTTACCTTACGACATAATTCCATAGTATTTCAGACTCGCCAGGATGGCGGCCCTTGAATGCACTTACCTTCGATCTCCTGCAAAAACTACACTTAATAAAAAATGACTACCTCAGTAGCATGCATCCTCAACATTGATTTTTGATGATCATATAGATTCAAATATATTTTTAGAAAACATGCACAAAAGTATGCTTTCCTTTACTCGTTTGGTAGAAACTGGCATTGTCTTTACAGTTTATGCCCAAAAATTGTATATCTAGGTTTTTAAAAAGTTTTTTAATTCCCGAATAATTTCAAGCCGGATCATCCGTTATACTATCGTTTAGCGAGTTCAGTCTAGGAAGCATATGCATTCCGCGTAAGAAAAATCATACATTTCTCTAGGCGGCGAGATGGTAGTTGGTAGCCCTGCTAGTTAGCGATCCTTTCCTGCACTTCCAGTTTAAGGCACTACGATTTCTGTAGCTGTGATTACGTTCTCAATATGTCTGGGATTGCAGGCGCAGCAGCCCTGTCAGGGTGACTTTCTTGTTCACTTTAAGCGCCCCGAGAACGAGGCGCTGCAAAAATGCCTATATAGATTCATCGTATTGCACCCCCACACGTAAAGCTTTAGTAAAAGGCGAAAGATTTATCCTAGGCGGATTATGATTCATCATGCTTCTCATTATCACCCTAGGCGGATTGGCGCGGGTCTCCGTTTTGTCGGTTTGCCTGCGTCCTTGGGTCTTTTTACTCCAGACCTCCTGCAGAGTCCGGCGTAATCGTGTACGAAAAGGACAACCGTCGCGCAGATAGGGTGTCTACCGATTCTCCACCAACGTATAGCACACAACTACTGCCATAGTTTTAATTCTAAGTGTGGCCACAGTGGCAATAAACTATTATTTGCGGATTTTCTCTTCCGCCCAAACATATTCTTGGCATTAAATTCTTACCCCGCTTGCGTTATGCCGTCCTGCGTGCCGCTGCTTGATTCTCGTGTTCTCATGTCCATTCTGTCGGTTTGAGTACTATCGCACATACTGCGGAATGACCTTACGACACACTGCCTTCTTCCCGTTGGTTGTTCAGCTTCAGTTGCTATTCTTTCCAATCTGGGGTAGGGCTGCATTTATTCCGCATACCGTTCTAATTAGCCATGCTCATTTCCATAGCCTTCTTGCATTTTTCACCTGATTTAAATTAGGCTTTCACCTAAGCAGGAGCGTCAATTCCAGGCATACACTACCAGCGCCATTTACACCTCCACTCATTTGCCCCACCCGTATAGCCCCTATTACCACCGGTTCCATAAGACAGGTAGCTGGGAGTTTTCGGCACCAGGAGGGCTACCAACTACCATCTAACCCTCTAGGCCTTTAGAAAAATACTATATACAGTTTATAAATTTCTTCAGTGGATGCGGACTATGCTGTACATTTCATGGGGAGCATTAGTAGACGGACATCTGCAATGCTGTATGTATGGTTATCGCATGATCTGAAAAAGTCCATTATGAGAAACTTTTTTAAAACCGAAAGATAACATTTATCGGGGTATAAAATGTAAATGCAATCCAATTTTCTACTAAACGAGTAAGAGAGAGCATACTTTTGTGCATATCTTTTAAGAAATATATTTAAATTTATATGATCACCAAAAAATCAATGTTAAAGGTACATATTATCTAAGTAGTCATTTTTTTCCAAGTGTAGTTCTTACAGGGGATCGAAAAAAGTGCATTCCATGACCTTCATCCTGGAGAGTTCGAAACAGTATAGTATTATGTCACAGGATAAGAAATATTACAACACAACGTAAGTAATCTCTCCTTATCGAAAGCGCATTTCAGAATTTCGGCCAAATTTCATGAAATCGGTCACTCACAGTACGTGGCCCTACAAGCGCGGTCTTATAATTATAACTTTACGATTTGATATATGTCCTTTGCAGGCGTGTCTTACCTCTTGGGCGTCCCCGAGTTGCAGTACGCGGTCCTTAAAATTTTGTAAAAATATCTTACGCAGGCTTTTTGCCGTGACGAAGTGCCCTATTTAATGAGCCCTCCCCCTAAAAATCCAAAAGTCGTCAAACAGATAATTGCAGGGTTCTTTTCTCTTCGGCGAGACACGCCCAGCAAACCGCAATTATGCCCATTGCAAGCATTCTCGGAAGATGTTTTCGTGAATGGGCAGCGGTCATCAAGGTTAAATGCTTATCCTAACTTGCGCTATTTTTCGGCACTGACAAAGCTAACATCGTTTCACTTAGAGCTCCATTTCTCAGTTGGAGGTCAATGACATTACTTGACCATTGTTCAGCCAGGTCGGAATAGATGACAATTTATTGCCTCTGATTTGAACTTTGCTTTTGTGAGAGCTAGGAGGAACCGACTTGGTAAACAATGTATTTTAGAAAACGTCCATGTGGTGGACTTCCGAGTTGTCCTTTAAATATACCAAGTCAAGGGTGTATGAAAAATTTACTTCGGTGGCCAATAAGTGTAAGCCTTCTGCCGTATCAAGGTATTTTTGGCTACTCGCAGATTCAATTTGGCCGTCTGACATCACCTCAGTCAAGAGTGAGTTAGGCAAAAGATAGGTATTAAGTGGTTTTTGAAAATCATATTTAAGTTTTCAAAAGAAGTGGCCACTGCTTTGGCGCTTGTCAAGCTGTAATAGAAACTGACTTACCAGTTACGAATCCCCAAATTTAGTTAAATGCACAAATTAAATCGCGAAATTTACGGTAGATGTGCTGACTCGTGAAATTTTAATCGAAATTCAGAAATGCATTTTCGAATCAAAAAGATTACTTAAGTAGGACTGTAATAGTAATTACCATGCGGCATTATCCAAAGACACTTCAGTCGCTTTGGAACGCCAGCTTTTGGATGAACGTTTTCCGGCCGCCTGCAAACACTACACTCTGCAAAAATGGCTACTTATTTAATACGAATTTTTCTCATTGACTAACGATGCCCTAATAAATTGAAATTTATTTCATAGGAAACATGCGTAACAATATTAATTTTTTTGCCCGTTCGGTATCTAATTACGTCGTCCTGAAATTCTTTACTTGACGAATGCGTATAATTTGGTTTTAAAAAAACTTTTCCAATTTCCGAAAAATTTTAAAACCGACATGCTTATACGCTTGAATTTGGAGCTTCCAAACTAGAAGCTTTATATTTTCTGTTCATGGAAAGCATGTAATTCTATACATTCTTAAGGGGAGAGCGTATAGTGGTTCATTAAAATTTATCAATAGATTCAAGCATATCGTTAACTCTACAAGCAACATTAGTAAATACAGAGACATGAGGTTTTATAAACGGACATTTCGTCCTCTTGAAAACTTTATAATTAAAAAGTTTTTCGAAACCGGATTACACCCTTTCGCCAAAAATACAATTTTAGAAAGCATTTTTTTACAAAATGATTAAAAGAGTTAATATTTTATGCGGGTTTTCTACGCAAAATGTTTAAATTTATAAGGGCATCAAGCGTCACTGAAAAAACAGAATACATAAGTAGCCATTTTTACAGAGTGTAGTTTTTACAGGCAGTCGAAAGGACGTCAGTCCACAAACCGCCACCATAAAGTAACCGAATCACCATGGGATTGTGTTGCATGGTTATTAATATTTTCACCTTACTTAGGTCATCTTTTAAGTCAAAAACGCATTTCTGAATTTTGGTTAACATTTTATGAGTTAACATATACAGTATGTGACCGATCTCATGCAATGTTGGCCAAAATTCAGAAATGCGGTTTCGATTAGGATGGATTACTTTAGCGCGGTTGTAAGACTGGCTAGCGTTCGACACGATCCTATAATATTTCGGAGTTGATAGAATGTTAGCTTTTGAATGCACTGCCTTTCAATCTCTTGTAAAAACCGTTCTTGATAAAAAGTGACTACTTATGTAGCATGCATTTTTCAGATTGACTTTCAAAGGTATGGCAAATTCAAATATATTTTATAGAATGGACGAACAAAAATACGTTTTCTTTCAGTCGTTTAATAGGGACTCAAGTCATCTTCATATTTTATACTCGAAGAAGGCGTATAATTAGGTTTTAAAAAGTTTCTAATTATGAGATTTTTAAGACCGTGCAACGTCCATTCATACAGCATTGTACCTCTCCGTTTACCACCGCTCTTCGTCAAGTTTACAATACGGTCCGCATCCATTGCAAAATTTTATGGACTCCATATGGTATCTTTTTAAGGGCATAGAATTATATGCAATTTTCTTTACGCGGAACTCATGCGTCTTGTAGACTGAAATCACTAGGCGCTCATGCAACGGCTGGTAAAGCTCCAAATTATTCGGGAATTAGAGAGGCTAGTTTTTAGTACAATTCTTTCTTCCAACGATCTTTAAAAATTTCAGTGCAACCGACCAACCTGAGTTTAGAGTCTGGAGAGGAAGTATCACATTTAGTTTTTACTTTAGTCCACAAGAAAGAGAAGAACCTCATTCGTCCTCTACCCTCGTGTGCAAAATGGTTGTCGATAGCATAGAGTACTTCTCACACGGGAAAAGTCCTTCTTAATCTTATTATGGTCACCAAACTGGTTGAAAATGTCAGAAATCATAGCACTTTCAATAGGGTAACTTGAGGCTTCTATGTTTGTTATGCTGCATGCATGTTCAGACGGATGCTGATAGTAGCATCTATGTGACCAAATTCTGAAAACAAAACCCCGCGCCCTTCAATTATTTAAAATGCGTGTTAATAAGATTGGCCGTGTTTTTCAAACATTTGTTAAGAACGAAGCGAAGGCCTTCGTACAGCCAACGCTCTTGCCACCTGAGCTACAAGGCCCCGAAAGAAGACGGGATTTTAATCACATTTGGGTAAATTTACCCGTTCAACTTACTGCAACGTCTGGATTCCACCAAATTCGACAAAACGTCTATGAATTACGTGAGCCTGGTAGTCATCTAGTGAATACTAGGTAGATAAATCTGGAGATCCTGCATGGGCAGCCAGCTTAATGCATCAGATTTGGTGGTACCAGACGTTGCAGTCAGTTGGGCGGGTAACTAGACCCAAATGTGATTAACCTCTACAGTGGGTGGGCCAACTCATTAAGTGTCACATGAAATTTCGAAAAGATTGATTAAGTAGTGTTATGAAACTAATCATCGAGCAGCATATTTATATAAAAATCCAGTTACCTCAGATTGCCGGCTTTCGAATGAACCTCTCTCTGATTGTATCCAAGGACTATACTTTGCAAAAAATGACTACATATGTAGCAAGCAATTTTCTCATTGATTTTCGACTTCTTTAAATATCCAATTATATTTCATGTAAAAGGCGCATAAAAATATTCATTCTTTCACATTTTCGGTGAAAAATTACGACCTTTTCCAATGTAATACTCTTAGAAATATTATAATTCGGTTTTAATAGAGTTTTCCGATTCCCAAATAATTTTGAACCTGACCTGCTGTTACACTTGCATTAAGGGTTTTCAAATTACAAGCCGTATATTTTCCGCGTATGGAAAACCATAAACTTTTCTATGGTATTAGGAGAAGACCAGATGGGGTTCACAGAATTTTGCAATGGATATGAGGCATATTGTTAACTTAAGAAGCCGCATTAGTAAATACATAGGCATGACGCTTTATGATTGGCATTTCATGGTATTAAAAATCGCACAATTAGAAACTTTTAAAAACCAAATTACACCCCTCCGAGTATAGAAATCGAAGAAGATGTCATTTCCTACCATAAAAGCAAAGGAGTGAATACTTTTATGCGTGTTTTCCACGAGATATAATTGAATATTTAAAGGCATCGAAAATCAATGAGAAAATTACATGCTATAAAAGAAGTCATTTTTGCCAGAGTATTAATCTTGCATGCAGAAGGAGAGGATAGCATTAAAAAGCCTACACCGTAAGGCAACTGGATTATCATAAAATAATACTGCATGATGACTAGCTCTACAACCCTACTGAATAAATCTTTTCGAGACAGAAAAGTATTTTAAAATTTTGGCTGACATTTCATGAGTAAGCACACCTGCTGTACGTCTCCTGGGGAGGCGGGCTTCGTAGCTAAGGTGGTTGGAGTGTTGGCCGTACTAAAGCCTTCCCCTTCCTGTCGTGGGTTTAAATCCCTTTGACGCTGCGTGTTTTTCACATATGGGTCAAAATCTGCCAAAACATTTACTAAAAATAATAGAGTCCATGCAGTGGAAAGCGTACAATCTAGTCCTAAAAGCATTTTTACAAGCCGGGCCGGCAGATGTGGCAGGAATATTTCAAAAGCTTTCATTTTCAGCGTACTTCAGGGAAAGTAGGTGTGCACCTTTGAACCCCCTATTGGTTGCAGGCAGAGGAAGTATATGTAGAAAACTGAAAGGACGCAATCTGAAAAAATACAAACGGCATAACAAAAACTGTACAGATTACCACAGAATTCCATGCGTTAACAGCATTTAAAGACGTATTAACTCAGTTTGTTGATTAACTGCAGCAGACTGCTGAAGTACACCTGATATACGGGAAAAAAGTAAAATTTTATTTTTCCTCTCTACATACCTTAAAGCATATACATGTATATATATGGGGGATAGTTAATTTATGCTACAGTTAAATGTTTGCATGTAAATCTAGTGTGTTCATGTCCGACTGTTGTGGATTTGTTTATGCGTATTTCTAGCGGATACGTCATGTGGGCCAGTCGACATCGGTATTAAAAAGTCTCACAACGAGAAACTTTTAAAAACCGAATTATACCGTTCCTTCGAGTATAAAAGTGGAAGTAGACGTCATTCTCTACCGAATGCGTAAAAGAACGAATAGTTTTATGCATGTTTTCTATGAAATGCAACAGAGTTTTTAAGGGCATCAAAAATCAGTAAGAAAATTGCATGCTCCATAAGTAGTCATTTTCACAGAGTTTAGTTTTTGCATGCAGCCGAAAAGAAGTTCATTTGAAGGCCGATACCCTGAGGTAACTAAATTATTATAGGATTATGCTGTACGATTATTATTTTTACAACACTACTTAATCAATCTTTTCAAAATGATGACGCATTTCGGAATTTTGGTTGACATTTAATGAGTTAGCCCACCTACTGTATGTCCTGTTCTAGACCTCAATCTTCAACATCAGGCTTTTTACCAGTAAGGTAAAAACTTCACGCAAAGGCTAAGGGTAATATGCAGAATAAAATTCCACAGTCTACTTTGTTAAGACCGTTTGTCCGTCTTCATCAAAAGTTGGATTCTTGGGAACCAACGATGGAAATAATGCCGGAGGAACCGCCATTGTCAAACTAGGCACTTCAAAAGGAAGTATTTATTCTGTTCGCATTGATGTGGTTATGTTTTTCCCTAGATGTCGTACAGGAAGGATTTTGTTCGTTGCCATAGCACCTGAGAGAACCTGTTGTCATCGGCGGAGACCGGAAGCCACCGCTTTCACCGGCAGTTAAATCCCCAGGGTCACAAAGACTGCCCGTACAGTCCTGTTCAACTACCACTGAAGGGGAAGGAATTTGTCTTAATGAAAGACAGTGACGACGGTAGTAATCAACTAAGAGGACAAAAAAGGCATTTCGTCCGCTATTATGTGGACCTTGTCAAACTTTCTAGGAAGAGAACTATTTTCGTGTCACTTTGAGAAGAACTCCTCACTGCTCATTAAAAAAGCATGTCCAATCAGCAAGTGACTGGTCAAAGAATATTTAAAAGGACGGAAATATGCAGAACTGCTGGTGTGATTCAGGAGGGGAAAGTGAAAAAAGCCATATAGTTTGCATTTGTTCTTGCTTTTTCGCCTGCTTAGACAACCCGCGTTTAGCAGATCTAAGTTCAAGCCCTATGCACAGTATCGCCATTTACAGATTTTTCAGGAAACTCGCTTCATCCCACGTTACTTACAGCCAGTAATTTTCGGCCAAGTTGGCAAGTTTCAATGCAAAAGAAACGATCTAAAGGCGCTGCTCGCTAATAAAAAGTGTGTGACCAATCTCAAGAAATGTTGGCTGAAATTCTGAAATGCGTTTTCCATAAGGAAGGAGTACTTAAGCGCGGGTGTAATACTGGTTACCTTGCGACATAATCCTATAACATTTCACACTCGGAATGCACTGCCTTTCAATCTCCTGTAAGAACCTCATTCGGAAAAAATGGCTACTTATGTCGCCTGCATTTTTCACACTGATTTTCGATGGTCTTGCAAATTCAAATCTATTTTACAGAAAGCGCTAGCAAAGATATGCTGTCTTGCAGCCGTTTAATAGGGACTCGAGTCATCTCCATACTTTATATTCGAGGAAGGCGTATAGTTAGGTTTTAAAGAAGTTTTCTAGTTCCTGAATAATTTGGAGCCTAATCAGCTGTTGCATAGGAGTTAAGTGACTTAAGTCTACAAAATGCATGAATTCTGCGTAAAGAAAATCACATATTCTTCTATGCCTCTTAAAAGATACCATATGGAGTCTAGAAAATTTTGCAATGGATGCGGACCATATTGTAAACTTGACGAAGAGCGGTGGTAAACGGACAGGTGCGATGCTGTACGAATGGACGTTGAACGGTCTTAAAAATTTCATAATTATAAACTTTTTTAAAACCTAATTATACGCCTTTTTCGACTATAAAATATGATGATGACTCGAGTCCCTATTAAACGGCTGCAAGACAGCGTATCTTTGTTCGTGCTTTCTATAAAATAGATTGGAATTTGCGAGACCATCGGAAATCAGTGTGAAAAATGCATGCGACATAAGTAGCCACTTTTTTGAGTAAGGTTCTTACAGGAGATTGAAAGGCAGCGCATTCATAGGCTAAAATCCTATCAAATGCGAAATATTATAGGTATATGTCGCGAGATAATCAGTCTTACAACCGCGTTTAAGTAATCCTTCCTTATTGAAAACGCATTTCAGAATTTCAACCAACATTTCATGAGGTCGGTCACGTACTGAACGCTAATGACCCCTCTCCATTATTCACCATCTTTTCCCCGTACGGAGAGTGTGCTGGACTAGTCGCAGTTTAGATTTCACGATATCATGGAAGCCGGAGGTCTGTCCAGCCATCGGGAGCTCGCCTCCCAATCTGTGCATTAGGACTACAGTTCGGCCGTCGGTTTCGACGATGACCACCGTGTGCTTCACAGCAGGATGGAAGCAGGCACGGTGACTTGCGCGTGATATCTTTTATAGTGATAGTAAACTTGCGCCGCATCTATCACACTCTCTCTTCCTCCCAGCACCTCAGTTCGGCGCCAATACATAGTCCAGTAGACCGGCGACTGGAGAGGGCGTAGGTGGCTGGCGCGGCCGTGGCCGTTCCTTAGCGTTCCGCCACACACTTACTAGGACTAGTGCTAGAAGCACGAACAGAAGGATTTAGAGGTGGAGGTGAAAGTTCTCGTTCCAAGCAAAAAAAGAAGTCTGATCGAGCACCGTTCATGAGTTTAACTTTACGGCCATCAAAATAGTCGCTCACTCCAGAAACAAAACAGGCGGAGAATTGATTGAAGTCCGGGTCGCAGACGAAAATTCAGCTAATCGATCTGGCGCCGGCGTACAGAACCCTGTACTGGCGCCTCTAATCTTGCGCCATCGATCAGTGACTGGCCAGCACGTCCTTTAATCGTCGTTTGTTTTGTTATTGTTGCTATCACTGACGATGGACTCCTGCCCGGCTTCGAGAGCTCAGAACAATGAACAAAATGTTCCGCTGCACGATCATCTTTCTTCTTCCCTTACAGAAGGCGTTACATTTGTGTCCATTATTGATGTATTTACCTCTGGCCACTAGCAGCTCAGTCTTTCTCAGGAGGACCTAAACCATGCAACGTCCATTTAAGCCGGGCAATATCGCGATCCAAAGGTGTTGAGGCGCAATAACCCTCGAACGCCATCTTCGAATGCTTGCCAGCCTGCTTACTGCCGCTGCTGCGAAGAGATTACTTTGTGCGTGACTACCAACCAGTGTCCCTTGACATCGCGTCTGGCAACAGCTGGCTGACAAACAAGCTAGGGTTAGATGGTAGTTGGTAGCCTTCCCGGCACCGAAAACTCCCTGCTACCTGACTTACGGGACCGGTGGTAATAGGGGCTATACGGGTGGGGCAAAGGAGTGGAGGCGTAAATGGCGCTTGTAGGGAATGCCTGGAATGGACGATCCTGATAAAGTGGAAACCTAATTTAAATAAGGTGAAAAATGCGAGGATGGTGAACACTTCGGGTCAGACTGGCGTATGAGACGCCTTGCTGTTGTAGTCTGAACCCATGAGGTAGTAAGTGCGCGATGTGGTAGGTGAAATGCGCCCAGTTCAAACCCAGCATTGTCGAAGCACCCGGGGGGTGTCGTAGTGCCTTAAAATGGAAGTGCAGGAAAGGATCGCTAACTGGCCATGGCGGTGTTTACAGGTTTTCAGCCAAACCCCTGCGACCAAATACAACCGGGCTGTTCGTAAAGGCGGGGGGTGGAGGTCCAAACTCTGTCAATACGACTGATGCAGTGGATGGATTATCGGTGGACACCCTAACTGAGCTTCGGTTGTCCTTTCGTACACGATCGCACCGAACTCTACTGGAGGTCTGGAGTAAAAAGACCCAAGGATGCAGGCAAACCGATGAAACGGAGACCCGCGCCAATCCGCCTAGGATAGTACCTATGCAATTAATCTGAGGCAGGTAATACTGTGCGCACATGCAATTAGAAGCATAATGGGAAGCATGATTAATCATAATCCGTTTACGATAAATCTTTCGCCTTTTACTAAAGATTTCCGTGCGGGGGTGCAATACAATGAGTCTATATTGACAGTCTTGCAGTGCCTCGTTCTCGGGGCGGTTAAAGTGAAGAAGAAAGTCATCCTGACAGGGCCTCTGCGCGTGCACCCCCCAGACATAATGAGAACGTTATCACAGATACCGAAATCGAGCTAGTAGGTACAATTGTAGAATCAGTGGGCAGGGCTACCAACTACCATCCTGTCCAAGCTAGAATTGAGTGACGTTTGAAAGGCGTTATTTGGCGCGTCGTCATCCGGTCTGACTTGATGTAATTTTAAATGAAAACGGCTGCTATTGTTTTACCATCCAAATATATTTTTATGGAAAATATGCACAAAAATGTGCCTTTCTTTACTCATTTGGCAGACAATCGTGTTGTCCTTACATTTCCTGGCTAAAGAAAGGATATGTTTAGGTTGTGAATGGCATTCTCCATTCCCGAGTAATTTTAGGTCAGATGAGCCGTTGAATTAGCGTTTAGCGATTTCAGTCTGCATGATGAATAGCCTCCGTGCAGAATAACAATATATTTCTCCACGCCTTTAAGAAGATATCACGTATGGTCTATGAAATTTTAAAATAGATGCAGACCATGTCAAATAGTTTATGAGGAGGATTGCAAAACGGATAGGTACAATGCTGTGTGATAACTAGAAACTTTTTTAAACCAAAAGGCGCACCTTCTTCGAGTATAACATGCAAATTCGACTCAACTTACTGCCAAGTGAGTGAGATAAAGTATATTTTTGTGCGCTTTTGTTTGGATTTATTAAGACCGTCTAAAATCAATGTTAAAACATATGCTACTTAAAAGGTTAATTTTGTCGAGTGCGGACTTCTGCGGGAGGTCGAACAGAAGTGTTTTCAAAAACCAACATCTTGGCCGGTCAGAATTATTATAGGATTATGCCGCATGATAAAAAATATAACAACCGGGCCTAAGTAATCCTTCTATTCGATAACAGGTTTCAGAGTTTTGACTAAAATTTTGTCATATTGGTCGCTCACTGTACAACTGTTGGAAATCAGCTGCTTTTCTATTGCCAAAATAAGACGGGCCAAGGTAGAGGAAATATTCTTGGAGATTTTTTAAACCAAAAATTCATTTTTAAGAATATTTCTTATGAACGAAATATGCTTCCTTCAACGTTTTCATTCTAGGCACAGACACGGAGGCCTAGACACCTCATTTTGTGAACTGCCCAATGAATTGTAATTACTCCATTTCCAGTGCGTCAATGTCCTGACCAAAATAGCCGAAATTCTCATCACAATTTTGGCTTTATCACGCTGATTCGTGATTAATTAATCAAAATTTTGTTAAAAACCATCGCAGCTTCTTCGCTGATGATACGGAGAACTTAAACTGAGATAACAGGATGGTGTTGGGAATGATGTTTATTTTACGAATTTTACACGAAATGTGGTTATAATTTCTTACTTGTGGAAGACCTAGCGATGAAACAGTGCAAAATAAATCTGATAAACTACCTCAGGTAAACAGCAGCCTTATCTTAGAAACCAAGACGGGCATGCATTTACTGAAGGCTTCTCGTAGTTTGTCAGAGGGAGGAATTAAAAATGCGCTCAAGAACTCCAAGTTTAACATCGTTTGTCATCCTCCAGACTTTAAACAGCAAACTTATCATTCACGTGAACCAATCAGAGCAGAGTAGTCTAGTACATTTTGAGATTGCAAAGTTTGTGAAAAACATGCAAAACGAGTGGCTCACAAACTACCAACATGCAGACTGCCTGTTATTTGTAGGTAACTGTATCGAAGAGCCGTCCATTAATTCGCTTAGCATATAAAAATAAAATGCTACCGCATTCGTCAGGGAACGTCTCGAACGGATTGGAGCACAGCCCGGACAGGACGCCTCTGCCCGCAACAGCCTAGGAGGCCAAATATAGAGAACAGATTGACGTGCAAGATAGAGCTAGCAACGAAAGGGGGACTTAGAGTGGAGAGCAGTTGGTGAGTATTTTTTGACAGAGAGTCTAACCAGGCCCATGGAGGAGGAAATGTCAACGAACGGACTTCCATATCCGGACGTCAGTGACTATAAAAAGACCTCGGGGCATGGTTTTTATTCAGACTTCTCTAGCATCTACTGTACAGACACGAGAATACCCCTGACTGAGTCTTGTGAATATGAGACTTTTGCGCTAGAACATGTCCGTCTCCTGACAAACGAACATGTGCGCAGAATGCTGTACCTAGACATTGTATATTCCGAGTGTTGAGATGAATGTTAGCTTCTAACAGGCAAAGACATGTCTCTGCTTTGAGGAAAAAGAGATAGAAGCAAGTCAGTCTTTGATTCCGTCTGAGTATCTGGTTCCCGGCAATTTCCTGACTATTTTGCTCGACAAGATCACCTATGATACGGGGAAGGGGCGACTTCAGGTGAAAGTGTTGACCAGAAAAAATATTTTCCCATACGCGCTTTTCTTGGAGGTGGAGGTCCGCTTACGGGCCACGCGGTAGTCAGGCTGTTTTGGGGCCCCTCGAGTCAAAAATTGTCGTGTTGAGTGTCCACTCAAAGAGCAATGCATTTACGCTGAAGTGGCCAATGCGCCTAGGAAGAACAGCATGTCGCGAGTCTGAACCGACACTGAAATGTATGCTTTCCCTTAGAAATTTACAATGACTGACCGATCTCGTGAAACGATGGCCGAAATTCTGAAATGCCTTTTCGATCAAGAAGGATCACTTAGGTGAGTTTGTATTACTGATTACCATGCGGCATAATCCTATAGTAGTTCGGACTCGTCGGGATGTCGGCTTTTGAATGCCCTTCCTTCCAACCTCCTGCAGAAACTAAACTCGGCAAAAAAATATTTAAGTAAAATGCATTTTTCATATTAAATGCCGGTTGTCCTAGAAATTCAAATATATTTTATGGAAAGCATGCACCCATTTGGTAGAAAATCATTGTCTTCACATTTTATACCCTAAGAAAGTGTATATTTGAGTTATAAAACGATTCTAATTATGTGATTTTTTAGAACTTTAGGTGTCCATACGTACATCATCGCACATGTCCATTTACCAATGCCTCTCATGAAATGTACAACATAATCCGCATCCATTGCAAAATGTTATGAACTCTACATGATATCTTCTTAAAGGTTTTGAGGAATATATGATTTTTCCTACGCGGAAAGCATGCACCTTGTAAACTGAGATCGCTAAACACCTATGCAACGGCCGATCTGGCTCAGAATTATTCAGGAGTTGGGAAACGTTTTAAGACCGAAAAAGATCTATTCTTCGAGTACAAAATTCGAAGACAACGCAATTTCCTACAAAACAAATCAAAGAAAATATATTTTATACATGTTTTCTATAAAATATATTTGACGTTATAAGACCATCAAGCATCAGCGTGAAAAATGCATGCTACTTAAAAAGTCATTTTTGCGGATGCGACTTCAACAGAAGGTCAAGAGGAAGTACATACAAAAGCTGACATCCTGGCGAGTCCGAAATACTTTAGGATTCCGCCGAACGATAATTAATGCTACAACCCCACCTAAGTAACCCTTCATAACCGAAAACCCATTTCAGAATTTTGGCCAACATTTCATGGGATCGGCCACTCACTGTAAGCGTCTTTGCCAAAACTCCGTGTTTGCCATAGTCAGAAGAAAGGCAATCACATGTTCCCGCAATTTATGACCTTCAGCTTTTAGTTCTGATCGATAGTTCGCCCATTCACCAACGAAGATGTCTACCGTGTGCCCAACAGAAGCGGCGCAGAGTGGGTTGATTGTGCACGAATTAGTTTGTGATGAAGCAGGCTTGCACAGCATCTATAGCGCCGCTTCCTATGTCACCCGATTTTATCCGATGGCATGACAGCGTCAAGACGATCGGAGGTATACATGTTCCAATCAGGTCCAAAGACAAACGGCGTCCAAGGAGGAAACCTCCACCCTATGGCACAACAAGTCTACAAGTTAATTGGTAAACAACGTAATCTCGCAAGTGGGAATTTAAATGCGGCATGACGAAGTTTATATTGGGGCTGCAATTAACTCCTAAGGGTATCATCCGACCGTCATGTGGTAGGCGCCATTAACCGGAATACGGATTTAGTTTGATTTAATCACCAGCGTAGGCCACGGAAACCCTGTATATCAACAAGTCGAACGACACCCCCACTCCATATTCGGTACTAAGACTTAGTTTGGCCAAAGTAATTAGCCACTCGGAGAGCGCGCAGTCCGGTGAGCCAGGTGGCCTAGCCGTCATCACGCCAGCATCCAACACGGGTGAGGAAATCTCTGCAGTTAACTGCTTTCAAGCAATTAGCGCACCAGGGTTCCTGGAACTCGCATCTCCGCTTGCATCGACAAAGGAAGCCTATGCTTTTTTGAAAAGTTTTTGTCGAAGTAAAAAGATGCATGATCGATTGGGGAATGTCTGTTCTCATACTTAATTAAAGGGAATTTTATGGTGCGAAAACAGATCAATTGACAATAAGTGGGGCGAGAACACTCAGGGTAAAAAATATCCAATGAAAAGGTACTGACAAAACGAAAAATGTACTTCGATGAATTCAAAGATGGAGGCAGAGACTTTAAAACTACGCATACGGGTCATCAAACAACTAAAACAAAGCTGCGGTGTAATTGTCAATCTCATTAACAAGAAGTCAGCATGTCAGTTTGGTCGTCGGCAAAGACGATGTAATTGCGTGTGCTCCGCAGTATGACTGACGAGGTGTGATGGCCTGTGTGCGGACGAATCTAAAGCGAGGTCGGTTTGTGCGCAGTGCCTGATGCACCCTCCTCTCCCCCAAACACCTGGATCCAGTGACGAGACATAGTTAGGAGCACCGTGGGAGGGCGTGGACACAGTGGCTGAGGAAACCAAACGGTCCCTCTACGCGGGCCATGCACGAGCTCTTAAGTTACATGGATGCGACCCTCGTAAAGCCTGCGGTGTGAGGAGGAGCTAATGCAACCCAACTGTCAGTCCTGCGAGGTGCATAGTTATTCCGTCTGCTGACAACCTCCCAAGAGACGAATTTCAGTGTGTCGAGATAGATTCGAGCGTGTCGGGTTTATTGTCATTGAGGAATGGGTCGATGGTCTTAGTGTCGACCACACTCACTCTTTAATATCCTGCGCGCAAGCCAACTATCCGAACCCGTCAATCAGCGGGTAACTGGCTTCAGAGTAGTGGTGCCGCGAAACACTCCGACTTTCGTTTTGGGCCAACAGTTTGTTGTGGGAGCAAATTGTCGAAAAAACAGATGAAAATGAACGAACAGTAGTCAGCGCCTCAAGGCATGCTTACGCTGTCCAATATCTGTTGCTCAACTACTAGTCCTGCATTAAACTCCTTCAGCACAGAAAGCGAGAATTTGTTTCGAAAATTGTACGAAGTAAACTCTGTGATAAATTGCCTAATGGTAGGGGAAGGTTACCTCGAAACATGACCAAACTAGTGGTTAGAGGTTGACTTTCATTACTGGGACTGAAAGCGCTTTCTTCATTAGATTACTTGTGTTGTTTTCTTAAACTACGCTTCCCCAGAAAATTATCAAATGTTTGGCCTACGAGAAACCTCCATCTTTTTAGATGTACATACAGTGAGTGACCGATCTCATGAAATGTTGGCTGAAATTCTGAAATGCGTTTTCGATTAGGAAGGATCAGTTGGTCGCGGTTGTAATACCGATTATTGTAAAGCATTCTCTTATAACATCTCGGACTCGGCAGGATGTCGGCTTTTAAATGCACTTCTTTTCAATCTCCTGTAGAAAGCGTGCTCGGTAAAAAATGACTACTTAATTAGCATGCATTTTTCCCATTGATTTTCGATGGTCTTGGAAATTCAAATATATTTAATAGAGACCACAGACAAAATATGTTTTCTTTTATTCAATCGATAAAGAATCACGTCTTCTTTATGTTTTATACTAGAGGAAGGAATATTATAAAATCAGTCAGTCACGGTCTTAGCCGACTGATATTTTATGTCATACAGAAGTTGAATAGCACTCAATGCAAATGAAGTTTAAATTTTTATACAGAAATGTTTTCAGCGCCAAAACCACTCACAAGTCAGGCTGTCAATTATTTCTTGATTAATTGGGAATAATGTTTTGGTCATACAAGAACTACTTCTTCAGTGACTCAGAGGATAACCGTCTTGAAATCCGTCAGATACGATTGAATTTTCTTTCCTGGACATATTGACTCGACTTCCCTTTCGCGATTCCCGAGAATGTCATCAAGACAACGGCTGGAAGATGATAGACAACTGTTTAATCGTGTTCTCCAGTCCATTGAGGTGTCTTCTGTTCAACTTAGTTACCAGCATGTTGTAAGATCCGAAGGGGCAAAACGCGGTCAAAAGAGGACGGTTGGGACGTGTTGGACGGCTACTATGTTCTGTCCGAGTACGGCTGCGCGCAAATGAAACCGTTTTGAGTATAAAGGCGTCTTAAATACCTTACTGTGCGGGGAAGAAATTGAGTTGATAACCATGAAGAAATCTACAGAAGTTCTAAAGCGGGCGGTAATAAGCACCGCCAGACCGATAAAGTTCTTGTTTCAGTGATGACATCTTCTTTTTCGGAACTGTTTTATAGAATGCGTCTATTCGTTCCAATCAGAAATACAAAACAGCGTGAACTAGCCAAGTCCCAACTTATTACCAACTAGGGAAAATAAGGAACAGTTTATCATCGAACGGAGTCAAATCAGGACCCTCAAACTTCTTGCCGAGTATGCAGCATTTGGAGCATAGTTGGGTTATCCCTCAGCAATGCAAAGAATCATTATTCACTCATATTTAACTTTATATGAAAACCTTCTACCCACGTCATCGTACAATTTTTACGCTATCAGCCGAACAGTAGGCACGGGGGACAGTTGTGCTGACTACTCTAGCTTGCCTTAATATTGTCTGCAACAGAAATCACCCACCTCCTCGTCAAGAAGAATAAGCTGTCTACGTCAACCATAAAACCGAGGCAAAACAGGCCGGCCTTCTCCTGGAGTAGCAGTTTGTTCAAGCGACGACTGTAGAATCTGTAAAATGAGTGGATGGATCGCAAGGCAGAGGCACGCGAACCACTCTACCGCAACCACCAACCTCGTCACTGGCAATGAAGATCCGATCCCAGCCTGTCCTCACTGCTATTACATCTTTATATCGCGCATCGGACTGGTCGGTCACTTGCGAACCTATCGCGCTGAGGCCGGCGAACCCGGCCTGGTGCCTCGATTTGCATTCACCGCTTCCGCCGCGCTCGTCTCAATAACCCGCACTACCCACGCACATCCTGGGTCATGTGGAACTGTGTAATAAACCACCACAAACCAAACCCTGTCACCACACCTCCCCCCCTCCCCCCCACCAAAACATACAGCTTCCGACTTGTGTCTTGTCGCACATCGGCCTTTAGAGCTTCTGTGTTGCCATTCCTGGCGCGCTATCTTCCGTGTGAAGAGATAGAAATACAGAAGCTAAGACGTGAACTGTCCTCATAATAATCGTCCCTTTTGTGTTAAAATTTTTGACTCTGGAATGATCTATTAAATTATTTACTGGCCACAGAGGATAAAGCCAATTTTTTTCCTGAAAATTTTCAATTTATGATTTCAAAATAAAGCGATATTTCTTCTCTTTTAACTGCCATACAGGTTGTCGCATATGTATAGGGATATATTTATGCATGGACATGCATACATGCCCGACGTCAAGAATCATTCAAAAGAAACGAAGGCGGAATCAAGTTCAGTAGGTACTTGTTTCCTAGATCAGAATGTTCAGGGTTGAAAGAGGCTTGCGGGGTGTTGTTCAAAGGCAGTATCGACGGCTACCTTGTAAAGACTATCAGGATGGAGAGGGATGCGCTGGAGAAGGGTGGGTGAGGAGGAAGGCCCCATCCAGAGCAGTGTTCATCTAATCAGAAGTAACGCAAGTGCCCGGTGACAGCTTGTACGAACCCTTCGTTTCGGAGAGCTCGTTAGATCGAAAACGGCATTGCTGCACTCAGAGAGGAGCCAGCAGTGGAATTCGACTGGGCAAAGAAACCACTGTAACCGACATTTGGTGGTGGAAGGCGATACGAAGCGATAGAATTTCGATTATTATTACGGAAGACTGGCGTTTACTTCACACGCGAAAACTGCCCACTTCGAATACACTCGCCGGGATTGAGAAACGGACTGATTTCCGCTAAGGCGCCTCGTAATGTGTTCATCAGTCGAATTTTGTCATTCTGCTAACTGAGATCAGAGGGGGAAATCTGCAAAAAACTGACAATAAAATACTCCAGCGGACTGTCTCGCAGCCTCGAACTACGCTCCTGTGCACTAAGACGATCAAATGGTGGTACCCTCTCCTGAACCTCACCTAATAAACATTTGTCCAGAAGCTGCCAGTTCTCAGCATCGAGTAACAGCCTTACTGAACTGCTGGACTTTCCGCTGCAGTCGTCTGGGGAAGCATGAACTGCCCACGCATCTTGAACATGCGCGTACACCTAGGCACATTCCCCCTGTGAATGCGGCGACCGACTGCCAGCCGACGCCTGTACCATTGAACGCGCCTCATTAACCTTACCTGTCACCACACACCTCTTGAGGTCTCAACAGCCTGGAATTAGCCGCTGGCCAGTTGCACATCCTCTCCACGCATGTAGTACGGTAAATGCGAACGTATAGGCTTAGCAG
Organism: Spirometra erinaceieuropaei; assembly: GCA_902702965.1. Lineage (NCBI taxonomy): Eukaryota > Metazoa > Platyhelminthes > Cestoda > Diphyllobothriidea > Diphyllobothriidae > Spirometra > Spirometra erinaceieuropaei. Next base: position 1,343,367 of record CACRXP010000082.1, read on the forward strand.
TCTCTGCCAACCTTACAGTTCAGGAAGTATGAGCGCCGTGGCAGACCCAATTGAGGGCATTCTGTAATACTGAGGTTTATTAATTTTAAAATTATTTGAGCAAGGATTAAGCATATGCGCGGGGTAAGCATGTGCTGACTGCTGTCTAACAGGCTCACTAGCTTGCCTTGTTTACTTTCCTAGGAAATGAATGCGCGAACTTGGAGTAAATCTTTTAGAACAGACCTTTTCAGGCACGGTCCGAAATGTCCTATGAATATTTGACCTGAAATACCTCAACTACTGCGGAATAACCGCGTAATATTTACAAACCTACAACAGGCAGCCTGTAATATATAATTGTGCAATCATTTTGCCGTACTAACAACAGGTATTAGCTAAAATCTCAGACAAGCGTGCATCGTCGATCTCGTGCCGTTGCCTGACGCCAGTGCCTAAAAATGTCTGTTCTGAGAGATTTACTCCAAGATCGAACATTAATTTCTCGGAAATTTAACAAGGCAAGTTGAGACTGGAGTATGTGTACCATTTGGTGGTGGAAGGCGAGATGTCCCCGACAGATTCAACTTTGGAACAATGGGAGTGGATTCCGATCGGCCAATCTGGCTGTCAAAAACTCGCTGAACAGAGCATTAATGGTGCATACTACCGCTGTATACCAGCTCACGTACAACTCGCCATCCCTGCATCCACCGCGCTGTGGAAGAAAATCGTCGGACGTCGCCGTCAATACTGCTTTTCAATAACACCTCGCAAGCCTATCCCGCAGAGCCAACCGCTCATCTACGCATGCCACACACCTGATCGGTGTACAAATTATCAGGCACGCCTTCGCTCCGGACAAAACTCTTGCTGTCAGCGTTCGACCCTCAAAAGAGACCAAGAGTTCCCCAAAGCCTAGAGTTCAGATGAGTCACACGATGGACGTCGCCGAACTTGGTGGTCGAACTTTAATGTACTTGTTGACAAGAAAATATAATTGAATGTCATTCTTGCATGGTTCTTCTCTTTTTTGTCTGCAATGCGTTTTGCGTGCGGGTCACGAGTTTGACTTCGCAGCCACCAAAATCGTCGCCCACGCCGGAAACAAAACAGGCCGAGAATTGAATGAAGCCTGGGCCTCGGATGAGAACTCGGTCAATCGATTTATCGATCTGGCGCCGGCGTACAGAGCCCTTCGTAGTCACCTCCAGTCGTGCGACGTCGGTCGATGATTGGGTCTACGTGCCTTATAACTGCCGCTTGTCCTGTTTCTGCCACTACCTCTGACGATGGACTCCTGTACGAGTCTGAAAGCTCAGGATAATAAACGAATTGTTCCGGTGCTCGACTCTTCTTCTTCAAATATGACTACACCTGGAACTCGAAATCTTGCCTTCATTCGCATAGGGACACATCTGTTCCTGCGCAGATTTGTATACAAGAGTTTTGCCCCTGAAATGGACCGTGCGGTAGATGCGCTGGACCACTACGAGGGATAGAGGGGAGCCTGGCAAGCGTTTTCAGGAATGCGCATCAGGAATGCCAAAATTCGGGTTGCGGTGGCAGGTCACGTTGCGGGTTCACGCAGCGCCAATTGAGACCCCTGTTCTCCCCTGTCCACACCACCGGGAGGGGGAGTGTGGTGGTACGCGTAGGTGCGGTTTACGCCGTGCCAGCCACCTGTGGCCTTCCCCACCTCAGGTATTTTTGACCTAGTTATGACACTGGGTCCATATAGGCGGAAAAGAGGGTGCGGTAGATGCTGCACAAGTCTACCATCGTTAAAAAATAGTTCACGCACAACCCCCCGTCCCTGTGTCCACCACGCTATGAGGCAGACGGTGAACATCGTCGTTCACGACGCTCGAACAGCTCTTTTATCTTCAGCTAAACCTTTTCAATCACGTTTCGTCTCTTCAGTCCGTTCTCAGTCGGGAACCATGCCAAATGCACCCTGTTTATGTCGTCCTCAACATTTTTGGCAGCTAAATACGCCCACTGGCCTAATACCAGCTGACCAATCAGAATTTGTGAAAATCTGATCGTGTCATTCGTTCGTCGTCATTATGCACGTTCTCTCTTAGCATGAAGAACCGTTAGGATCTTTACATAACTTACGGTGCGGGGGGAGGAAGTTAAATCAAACCCAGTCGACGTAAGGAAATGGGAGTTTTTCACACATGCATAGGACGTCATAGAGAACACAGAGTGGGGTTGGAAACACTCCGCAATCGCATACTTAACTACTTGTAGATGAGCGGGGGCAGTCGACCTGGCAGAGGATCCGTGTAGACGGCGTGTGTGAGCGACACCTGGTGGATCTCTGTGGGCGAGGTAGGCAGTGCGTAGGCGCTCCATTTGATGCGGGCCCAGGAGTCAAAGGGGTAGATACGGGGGTGATTACGTTCCAGCAGGCGTTTCTCCGTATCCGACTGGGTGCACAGGTGTGGTGTCAACTGATGCTTATCCTTCAGCTTCAGCTTCGACTGGGGTTTCTCTTTCAGGGGAATTATGTTATTTTTTTGACCTCCCTTATTTTCGTAAGGCTGGATTTCCATGTTGGTGAAGCGCAAGCTGGGTGCATTTTTGTGATCGAAGGGCATCTTTCTTTCGCGTACTCTTCAGTACGACACTATGCCGGATGCTGTGTCAATGTGTCCTGCCGATCGATTATCACGTGGGTTTGAATAATTGTCGGTTTTGTGGACTTGGAGTGCTACGCACAGTGCGTCAAACCTCACTAGTTCAATTTCCTCCAACGTGCACCATGGAAATAATAGGCATGTACAGTGAGTGACCGATCTCATGAAATGTTGGCCGAAATTCTGAAATGCGTTTTCGATTTGGAAGAATTACTAAGTTGGGGTTGTAATATTGGTTATCATGCGGTATAATCCACTAATATTTTGGACTCGCCAGGATGCCGGCCTTTGAATGCACTTCTTTTTGATCTCCTGCAAAAACTATGCTCGGTAAAAAGGTGACTACTTTAGTAGCACACATTTTTCGCATTTATTTTCGATGGTCACGTAAATTCAAGCATATTTTAGAGAAAAAATGCGCAAGTATATGCCTTCTTCTACTAATTTTGTGGCTTGAAGACAGGGTATCTTTAAATTCTAAAGGGTTTTTAATTATACGATTTTTAAGGTCGTGCAAGGTAAATTCATGCAGCATCATGCCTGTCTGTTTACAAATGCTCCTCCTGAAATGTATAACAGTACGCAATCATTACAACAGTCCATGAACTCTAAATCGTATCTTCTTCAAGGCATAGAGGAATAAATGATTCTTCTTACGCGGAAAGCATACGTCTTGTAGACTGAAATCGCTAAGCGCTAATACAGCGTCTGATCTGGCTTAAAATTATTCGGGAATTGGAAGACTTTTTTAAAGCCTTAATATAGCCTGTCTTCAAGCATAAAATGTAAATTCGACGTGATTTGCCACAAAATGAGTAGAAGAAAGCATATTTTGTGCATGTTTTCTATAAAATATGTTTGAATTTACGTAAGTATCGAAAATAAATGCAAAAATGCATGCTACGTAACTAGTCAACCTTCTACCGAGTATGGTTTCTGCAGGAGATCAAAAGGACGTGCATTCAAAAGCCGACATGCTGGCGAGTCCGAAATATGAATGGATTACACCGCATATTAATCAATATTACAACCCCACCTAAGTAATCCTTCCGAATCGAAAACGCATTTCAGAATTTCGGCCAACATTTCATGAGATCGGTCAATCACCGTATACTCTGCTTCGATTCAAGGTGCTTAAATGAACAAGTAATACTACTGCAAAGAAGATGAACGTGCGGCCACGTGTATTAGTCTGAGCTTTCTGTCTTGTACGGGGAGCCATCATCAGAGACTGTGAGAGCGAGGCGTCAAATGATCAGTTTTGTAGTTAAAAAAAAAGAAGGGAAATATGAGTGTAGGGGGTGGTCTTCGCGATACGGCTGAATCTACGCCGTCTTACGGCGGCGTGACTGCGTGCACCCTTGGCTGAGAAGGGAGCCTCGCCTCTCGGCCGCGAGAACGGAGCGCGCTCAGACTAATACTCGTGCTATCTCAGTGATCACGAGTTTATCTTTCTTGCAACAATAGCCTGGGACTCGCATATTCGCTTCCCTTCAAGCATGCTAGTATTGACCAGTCGTCAACTCAATTCGCTCCCCTTGTGAAAGTCAAGTCTTTATAATATGTGCCAAACTCATTGGCAATTCAGAGATAAACCTTTCCAAGCTTTTGTCTGGACGGTTTTTCATCGATAACTGTTGCAACTGGCAAAATGCCCAATGGCGGAGAATTTCAAATATTTGTAATTTATCCCACCTTATGGGCTTCGGAGGGAGTGATACCACTATCGACTTGTTCATAAGGAAATGATTTCCTTACGAGCTTAGGTGTCCCCCAGAAAACACTATAAACTCGGAATTATTTTGTCCGTGATATAGATTTTGGACAGTCATAAATGACAGGTTTGCCGGTAGACGCGGAGAGGCAATTTATAGAACGTAGTCGTGGAGAAGAAGACGCGATCGCTGGAACAAGAGTTTTGTTAGTTTGACGTTTCGGATTCTCACTCGAATTGACCGCCACAGACAGAGTCGGATAAGGGCGGCAAGTTACCCAGATGTTGCAGCATTTGTAGGACGTAGTTGCTAGGCTGCTACATGCCTATCACAGTTGGCAGCTCCCGAGTGCATCACAGCTCGACTGGCCAGGTGTTGAGGGATGCAGTCGCCGTGCAGTTGCTATGCCCCTGCGTGGCGGTCAAAATTATCGATCCTCACGCTCGTCGCAAGCAGGCGAGTTGTTGACTGCCGAATTTCGTCATCTGTGTAGACGTTTGGGCAATTTGACTCGCCTGCATCCTATAAATACTGAAACACCTGGGCAATCCACTTCCCTTATCTGTCTCTGATGGTGGATTCCAGTGGGAATTAGAAACATCAGGCTACTAAGGCTCTTGCTCTAATAAACGACGGGATTTGCTGGTGCTGAAACAGCTTGAGAGAGCTCATCAATTGCAAACCACTATGACAGAGATGATCACGGTGCATGGTCTAAAAAGCCCAAAAGACATCCAGACTGATTCAGCGGTCCAGCGAACACTATTCCAGCTCGAAAGACGAAGAATGCCATGCCTCGAATTGCGTGTATGAATTCACACGCACTTGCGAATGCGGGCGTAGTGAACGAACGCAAAGGCAACTGGCAGCCAGGTCACTTGAAGACCTGTCCTAACGGCTTTTTAAGCGAAAAATAAGATTCCTCGTTCTTCTCTTTCAAGACGTCGTTGATAGCGGTCCCTCAGCTGATTCCAAAACGGCATCCGAATACTTGTCCGAGAGCGAAAAACTCGAATATTGCGCTACTTGGAAGCAGCCTACATACAAAGGGAGAAAGCCTACCTATGCGGACATTTAGACCACATGATCGACTTAACTTGCCTTGACAATCCCCAACACTTCGACTTACACACCCCTTTTGCGCATTAGCTTTCCATTTTTCCTTACTGCATGACGCCTTGAGTTTATATTTTCATCGATTAGACTACCTGCCGTCGCCGTTTTTGCACGGATTTTCTGTGCAAATTCAACTAGGTATGAAGACAAAATTTCGATTTCCAGGTGTATGCATAAGTAAAGAAGAGTCGAGCACCGGAACACTTTGTTTATTGTCCTAAGCTTTCAAACTCGTACAGGAGTCCATCGTCAAAGGTGGTAGTAGCAATAGAACAAGTCACAGTTATAGGAAATGTAGACGAATCATCGACCGACGGCGCAGGGCTGGAGGTGACCACGCAGGGCTCTGTACGCCGGCGCCAGATCGATAAATCGATTGAATGACTTCTCATCCGAGGCCCAGGCTTCAATCAATTCTCGGACTGTCTTGTTTCCGGTTTGGGTGACTATTTTGGTGGCTACGATGTTAAACTCGTGACCCATTTCGTAGGCGTGGGTGGCCACTTGTGATAATGCGTCGCCTCGTCGAACAGCCAGCTTCTGTTCGTGTATGCGCGATCCGAGCATGCGCCCAGTCTACCCTGTGTAGTAGCAAGGACAATTTTGACACGGAATGCGATACACTTCTCCAGATAGCTCTTCAGGCTTTAGCCTGTCTTTGATCATCATAACGCTATTGCGCATGTGTGGCTTTGGGGCGGTGTGCAATTCCAACACCTAGCTCCGCAGCCATGCGTTCAGTCGCTTCTGAAAGGCCCTTGATGTATGGCAGAGAATGCCATATGGTTGGCGGTGTTGATGTTCGAGTCCTCTGGTGGCGACCGCGTAGGCAGCGACTTATGAATGCCCTCGGATAGCCATTTTGCACAAACTGGTCGCGGAGATAGCGGGCCTCACGTGCTCTGTCCTCTGGTTTACTGCAGTGAGTTTGGATCCGTTGGTATTTGCTCCCTATTTGCTATTAACGTTATGCAGCGACGGGTTGCAACTGAGAAGCAGTCGCGAAATTTATTGAAACCAGTAAATTCTGTTGTTTATTCCCGTTTTCAACTATAAAAATTGATAATAGCAAATCGTCAGTATGTTTTGCCATGAAGCGTAAATGCTTGGAGTAAAGTGCACATATCCGGATGACAGTACTGCCGCAGAGGACGGACTTGGACCGCAGTTAAACAATGCGGAGATCTCCACCCAGATCGGGGTAAACGCGATCCATGATGGATTGCTTGAACTTTTGACCGGCAGCTGTTACCGAGAACGGAGATGGTTTAAAGCCACGACCTATGGCGAAACGACAACGCAATCACGTCCCCAGCAGCAGGTCAAGCCGGCGGTGGCGAGTTAACAGGGTCAGAATAACATTACCGACAAAGAGAAGGGAGTTTGGAATGGCCATGTCTGACTTATTAGCCATCGTCGGCCAGTTATACCCAACCCCGAAATTTGAAACACCTGTGCGTCCCTTTACCATTGTCTATTCGCGATCGCATCCGACAGGACAACCAACCTGTGGCTCAGTGGTTAGAGGCGTTGGACTTCTAACCAAGAGGTCGCGCGACCGAGCCCCAGGTAATCCACGCTTCGGGATTGGATATGACTGGCTGACGACAGCTACTAAGCCGGAAATTTCCATTCCAGACGGTAATGCTATTCTGCCTATATCCTGTGCCGCTGTGCGGCTGTCGGTTGGGGTCGAGAGAGAGAGCCCTAAGGGACAACGGGACGGGTGGGTTCCGAAAAACGATCGGTAAGCGCCCCTCTACCATTAACCTGGGACAGTCAATTAACGTGCGATGCGCTATCGAGCACGCGTGATGGTTTTGCTCACGCGTGCGATCCAATCAATGCCAGATCGAACGTTCAAGACTTTTCTCCGGCAGATTCACGCGTACGCAATGGTCATCCGGCGACCGGCACGCCATAGGCAGGAATGTTCTAGAACGTCCTTAACAGCTGGCACACCATTGGCCCGGATGTTCCAGAACGCACATGGATCAACATAAATAAGGCGTCTCTCCGACGAGTCTGTCATTAAGGGCCTTGCTTTCCGAACCTTCCGAACTCTAACCCCAATCCCTTACCCTTAACCCCTCACCCTGGCCCTAACCCTTACAAGTACAGCTACGAAATAAAATCTTGCCGGCTTATTTCTTGAGCTCAGCCAGTTCCGAAACGTTTTTCCATTACTGAGGTTTAGCATAGATATCTATTACATAGATATCTATTACAAGCCCAGGGAAGAGGTGTTCTGTTGAAATAAGCTATAACCAATATTCAGATAAGCGGCTAATTTCTAAGGAAATTAAGAAGTTGCAACTTAAAACCTGGAGTATCTACTAGAAAAGCACGCGGGTAGCGCTGGGGCACCCACTGATGAACCGAACTCCCCGCAGCTGTTTCACACAGCGGCAGAATTTCGGCGAAACACGAAACCGCTTCATGCTATGCTGCTACTCCAATCTTAGTCTATTTGTATTTGAGATCGGACGAAAAGCGGGGTTAAAGTTACGTTCCTGGCGTTGTAATCAGCAAACAGCAAGTGATCCCAATTGCACTCGTAAAAGCATATTCGAGCATTCGGATCAAATCCCTGGCTCCAACAAATATCGGTTTGGTTAATGTGTATCGTCATATTCGACTGATAGTGTGCATATTTAGATCCCACTGTCTTTGTAGCTTTTCTTCAGTTAAACTTCCAAGGCGTCCACCTTTGTGTAAACTCTTTCGAATTTTTCGTTTGGTTTCCCAAACCATCCCCGTTCCTCAGTGGAAGATGTGGTCCGTTAAGGACACATATAAAAATTACCCCTTTGTCAGAAGGAGGGGTTACAGTAGGTGGAACTGTCTGAAAGCTTGAGGTTCTTTCGAAAGGGAGCTGTGGGAGAGAGGGTTGGATTGATACAGATTGTCAGCTTTACCCAAAATCTGTTGCACCCAAAACTTGTAAACAAGTAAGTATGGTAGGGGGCGCTCGGCGATCGTTCTTACGGAAATCACCCGGTCCGCTGTGGCTTACGGGCTCTCTCTCCAGCCCAACCAGCAGCCGCACAGCGGCGCATGATATGGGCAGAATGGTATTACCGACAAAGACAAGGGAGAAGGAGAGCCCGTAAGGCATAACGGAACGAGGGAGTTCCATGAGAACGATCGGTGAGCGCTCCCTACCATTGTATATTCCCGATCGAAACCGACAGGGCAACGGGCTCGTGGCCCAGTGGTTAGAGGCGTGGACTTCTAACTAACAGGTCGCGAGTTCGAGCCTCGGGTGTGGCACACTTCGGGGTTGGGTATGACTGGCTGACGACGGCTGATAAGCCAGAAATGGCCATTCCAGCCTCCCTTGTCTTTGCCGAAAATAACATACAAGCAAATACTTTACTTCCGTGTCCATAGCTCGTTTCACACAGAATGGCGTTCCTCCACCTCCGAAGGTGGTCCGTCTACTTGCTTTGCGCCATGTAGGGCAGTGAATGAATGCAATAAATAAGATCCAGACAGTTCATAGAATTATGGTAAATGGACACTCGCCGATCAGGTTACGGAACATGCTTGTTCAGTTGTGCCTTGGGCTCATGCTAGAACCCTCGCAGGCAGTCGCATAGCAACTACTGATATATGTAGATTAGGTGATCCCAACCAAGACAAGAGAAACCGCAATGGCTATTTCTGGCTTACTAGACGTCATCAGCCAATCCAAAGTGTGGACCACCTGGGATTCGAACCAGGGGTCTTAGGCCATTGAGTCAAACGCTCGACCAATGAGCCGCGGGCTTGTTGTCCTGTCAGTTATGATGAGGAATATTAATTATGATGAAGTAACGCTCACTGATCAAGTTACGGGACATGCTCGTCCCGTCGTACCTTGGGGCTCAATCTCGAACTCTCGCAGGCAGTCCGACAGCGACCGGCTGTTCTAGAAAGCCATAAAGCTTCCTTGTGGACTTTAAAAGTGGAATAGTTCTCGCATATTATCATTATCTGTTGCTCTTATAGTTTTCAGTGTAAAACACGATGATTCAGCCGAGCCTTTGCGGTCAACACCTCAACAGCCAGAATTCTTAGGGTGACTAGTTCATTGCATACAATATCCTATGAACTATGCACGGTGAGTGACCGATCTCATGAAATGTTTGCTGAAATTCTGAAATACGCTTTCGACTAGGAAGGATTGTTTAGGCGCGGTTTTAATACTGATTATCTTCTGTCATAATCCTATAATATTTCGGATTCAACAGGATGTCTGCTTTTGAAAGCACTGCTTTTCAATCTCCTGTAGAAACCGTACTCAGTACAAATGACTACTTATTTAGCATACACTTTTCACATTGTATTTTGATGATCTTACAAATTCCAATATATTTTATAGAAACCACGAGCAGAAATATGTTTTCTTCCAGTCGTCTGATAGTACATCATGTCATTTTTGTATTTTATACTCAAAGAAGGAGTATAACTGGATTTTAAAAAGGTTTTCTAATTCCCGAATAATTTGAAACCTGATCAGCCGTTGCAATTGCGCTTGGTGATTTCATTCTACAAGTTGCATGCGTACCGCGTAAAAAAATCACATATTCTTCCATGCCTTTAAAACGATACCATATGGATTCTGCAAAATTTTGCAATGGATGCGGACTATGCTGTACATTTCATGAAGGGTAATGGAAAACGGACAAGTGTGATGCTGTATGAATGGACAGCACGGTCGCAAAAAATCTCATGGTTGGAAAATTTTTTAAAACCTTATTAAACTCGTTTTTGAACATAAAATTTAAGATGACATGTTTTTCTATCAAACGACTGGAAGGGAGCATACATGCATGTGCATGGTTCATAGGATATTGTATGCAATGAACTAGCCACCCTTAGAATTCTCGCTGTTGAGGTGTTGACCGCAAAGGCTCGGCTGAATCATCGTGTTTTCCACTGAATCCTATAAGAGCAACAGTTGATAATATGCGAGAACTATTTCACTTTTACAGTCCATAAGGAAGCTTTATGGCTTTCTAGAATAGCCAGTGAACAATTTCGTGAAATGTTTACCGAAAACATAAAATGGGTTTTTTCATGTAAAAAGTTACTTAAGTGGGGTGTAATATTGGTTGTCCTGCCATGATAGTGGTTTTTTAAAAGCACTTCCTTCTGGCCCTATGCGAAATCCACACTGGATAAAAAAACCCACTTATACAGTATGCATTTTTTCATTTGTTGTCGACATCCTCTTAAAATTAGTAGAAAACATGGTCAAAACGTCCTTTCTTATATTCTTTTGACAGAAAATCACGTCGTCTTCAAAACACATGTATTTGAAACGAGGATATTTTGTTTTTAAACAAAAGTTGTTGCAGTGAGATTTTTAAGACAGGGAAATGTACATTCGAATAACATCGTATCGTGACAGAACTGGTCCAGCAGGAGCTTAGAAAGATTGCCTTCATCCAACATGAGGCGGCACTTTGGCATCGTTAAGTAGACACGTCTGTCATCGTAAAGAGGAACATGCTGCAAATATTTCCACAATCCGCTCAACGCAGTCATCCCTGACAAAAAAAATCGCGAAGGATGAAGAAAAGCAACAGCAGATGTCCTTCCTGAATGGTCTCGTCAGACGATACCTCAACGGTGGACTTGGAACAACGGTTGAAAGGAAGGCAATGAACAGCACACAGCTTCTTTTTTCATAACAACCATCTGGTGGCCCATAAACGAAGCTGTGTGAAGACCTTATTTGAACGGATCCAAACTCCTTGTAGCAAACCGAAGGACAGAGCACGTGAGGCCCGCTATCTCCGCGACCAGTTTGTGCAAAATGGCTATTCGAAGGCTAACATAAGTCGCTGCTACGTGGTCGCCCACGGAAGACCCAAACATCAACACCACCAATGATATGGCATTCTCTGCCATGCACCAAGGACGTTTCAACAGTAGCCGAGAGCATTGCTGCGGAGCTAGGTGTTGGAATTGCACACCGCTCCGAAGCCACCATGCGTAATTGGGTCATGAAAATTAAAGACCGGTTAAAGCCTGAGTAGCATCCTGGAGTAATTTATCGCATCCCATGCCAAGACTGTCCCTGTAACCGCACAGGCCAGACTGGAGGCATACTCGGATTGCGCATACACGAACAGAAGCTGGCTGTGCGACGAGGCGACGCATTTCCACAAGCGGCTGTCCACACCTACGAAATAGGCCGTGAATTTAATTTCGCAGCCACTAAAATAATCGCCCACGCCTGAAACAAGACAGGCCGAGAATTGATTGAAGCCTGGGCCTCGGATGAGAAGTCATTCAATCGATTTATCGATCTGGCGCCGGCGTACAGAGCCCACACGCAGTCACCTCCGGTCTAGCTCCGTCGGCCGATGATTGGCTTACACGCACTATAGCTGTCGCTTGTTCTGTTGCTGCTTCTATCTCTGACGATGGACTCAAACGCGAGTTCGAAAGCCCCGAACAATAAACAAAATGTTTCGGTTCTTGACCCCTTTTCTTCTTCGCTTATACACACCTAACTATTTGAGTCAGTCTTAACTAATTTGGCAGACTCTGAAGGGGTATTTGGTTGCAGTCTGAGCAGGAGAAGCATAATACTATAGGTTAGCGCGATCGCCAGCGCACCAGCTAAGTGGCAAAACCAATCAAAACAGCTCAAACAAGGAAAAAATCAACCGGCCATCTCGGAGGACGATTGATATTCTGCCCTGACCCAGTTCTTCGAAATACCAGTCTGTCATTGCATATGTTCAAGCTATCTGTTCTTCCTTTCTATACAATCGTAATTTCGAAAATGAAAAAAACTTCGAATGGTATTTACATAAATATGATGAGAGGAAATTGTGTTTCTATGTGATAAAGACCGTAGGAATACCAAATTCACTCAACCTGAGGCCGTAGGTTTCTGCGACGGAGAGAAGGTCTGAAATTTTCATTTCATGTCCAACCAACTGAACTAGCGGAGGTCGTCCGCGGCTCCCTTATCTCTGGCACTCCTGGCCAGCACCACATGATCTGAACTACGCTTCTGATAGGACGCGGAAGATGGATGACCAAGCTATGCATGCTAGTCGTCCGGTGGCTCACAAAGGAAACTATGCGTGAAGGAGCTAAAAATGTTTCGTACTAACTGTAACAACCTCCGCAACCATTTTCTGCGGGATAGACATCCGAAGGCATATGCCAATGCCCACGTATTAGCCGCCCGAGGGCCCGATCAGAAGCGGCACTGAGAATACGGCGTGCTCTGACATACAGTAAGTACGTTTCGGGAGTGACAGAACACAGTGCTGGGAGGTTAGGTGTTGAAATTGTGCACCGTCACAAAACTGCCACGCGTAAGGCGTTCATGATAACCAGAGGCCGACTTAACCCGAGGGAGCAGTCTGGTGAAGTGTGTCCTATCCCCTGCACAAAATGTCCTTGCAATTACACGGGTCAGCCTGAACGTGTAACTGACCACTTTCACAATCATCAATGCGGCCGCTTTTCCATGCTGCGTTTGATCGCCCTAGCACGCCTGTCAAGCGTGCCGTGTGCGCGTTTGACTGGACCTTCGGCCTGTCGACGCCATGACCCTGATCAATATCTTTGTCTCAGTCGATCCATCGCAGCCGCACAGAACTCACGCGCCCAGACAAACAACGTAAACGCCTAGCATGGCTGGCGAGAAGACTTGCTACCTCTGTCTGCTGAGCCGCGTGTACGCTCATTCACCCCCCCCCCTCCCCCGTAATGTGCGTCCAGTAACTCCCTGATCTGTGATTTGGGAAACCTCGAATTATCGGCCAGCGCATCTCGACAAACACTTCTCCTGATCGCGCTTACACGAACATAAGCTGGCTGTGTGTTGGGGTATTTGGCCTGCCCACATCTTCGAAGGGTCAGCTGCGGTTATGTAGCCGATGCTCAATCACACTTCCTCTTTTCTTATACATGCACTTGGAACTCGAACTGAGTTTCTATTACCATTCCTTATAAAGTATGCAGCATAATCCACATTCACCGCAAAATGTTATGAATCCCATATGGTATCCTCTTCCCTGCATAGAGGAATGTACGATTCTGCTTGCATGGAAAGTATACAGCATGTAGACTCTAAACCCTAAACGCACATTCACCGGCGAATCGGACTCAAAAACCTCTTTAAAAGCGAAATATACCGTTTCTGTTAGTATACACATCTGAAGAAAGCGCGATTTTCTGTTGAATGAGCATAAAAATGCTTCTTTTGTGCGTGCCTTCTATATAATATATTTGCACTTTTAAGGCATCGAGAATCTGTAAAAAAAACACATACTGTCTAAGTCGTCATTTTTATAGGAAGCGGATTTGGCATACGGTCAAAGAGAAGTGCTTTTAAAAACCGACATCCCAGCGCAACTGAGATATCTCGGACTTATACTGCACGATAACTACTATTGGGGCTCCATTTAAGTAAAACCTCCATACCGAAAGCATGTTTCGTGATTTCGGTCGGCATTTCATCTGATTGTTCGCTGACTGTAGCCCCATCTCCGAATCGGCTTGACTGAGTTTACTGGTAGATAAAGGGGTTTTTGGAGAATAGAATTACCGACTGGAACCGCCATTTCGGGCTTACTAACGGTCGTCAGCCAGCCATACCCAACGTCCATGTGCATTCGACCCACTGGATTTTGCTAATTGCAATTCGCTTACAAAATAATATCAGAGAGAAGACACGTATCCTCAAAATCGACGGCTACCGCTGAAGGCTGCTAGATTTTGGTGTTGACTCCACATTTCACCCGGAAGAGGGTAGAAAGCCGGATATCCAGTTCCTGTACCATAACTTCAACCATAATTTTGATCATAACTCTAATTTCCATTTCCTTGTCTGGTCCCGAATAGTTAAAGAAGTAGAGACTTTTTCGTCTCATTCTACCTGAAGTCGCTTCAATCAACCAGCAGAAGGCTTTCATGTCAAATTGCCGGAAGGTTCCTGAAAGTGATCCCTTTTCCGAGAGGCAAGTCACGATTTTCTCTGACCATCTGCCTCTGCCTGAGTCTCTGGTTCAGAGAGAAGGCGGTTTCGCTTGCTTCGACTCCGCTGTTCAAATATGTTCAAAGTAAACTGTTTCTCGGATAGGAGGAACGGGACTATGTCATCGTCCTCGTCGCCGTGGAGGCAGTTTAAAAAATTTCGTTTCATTTCTTTCGTTTCTTACATTTTGTCTCAACTTCGACTCCCTTTCTACCTATTACGTCCACGATCAGCCATTACATGAAAGCATCTTGTTGAAAGGGAAAGGATTAAGCAAACTCAACTGAGAGTGACCATTTTTGTAAAAAAAACAAGTCTAAAGTGTCAGAAAGAGAAAACTTGAGTACTAACAAATTAGACATTCCGAAATTTACAGTTACAGTTAACGTGCATCAAATACCCGGCTTTTTGTTCCAATACATGCGACTGTAAGGAATTACCGCCTATCTTTCCTAAACAGTAAATTCCTAATTACTGTCTTATCCATAAACAATTAGCAAACTTCCTGCTGTAATTACTCCATGAATAATTAGCAGCCTTGGCAGGAAATCTTATATTGTTACATTGGCTAGTGCGGATTGTGTGAATAAGGATGTCCGGACCGTCACATAATTCGCAGTTATTTAAACCGTTGGACAGGCTTGTAAATAATCTTGTTATTTAGATGCAAAAGTTCCTCACCGAGGTCCCCAGTTAATTCGAAATAATAACAAATTGCATCTCGCCCTCTAGCCAAGAAGTCGTCTTGCTTCAGCCTCCTTGCAGTTCATGTGTGTCCATAACCTATACAAACATGTTTTCACCAAAAATTCGGGAGTAATTTTTTATAAAAGAGCTTCTTAGCTTTTCGCATAACACAATTAAGGAAATTGCGCTTCTGTGGCATAGAGGCTGGGTTCTGACAACATAACTCGCGCGTATCGAACAGATGTGGGATAAAAGTAATATTCAGCCTCGGGCGTTTAACAAAGTTTGGCCAGTGAATCAATATTATTAACAAGATCTGCCAACATCATCGGATCCCGACTTCACCGACATACTACTGTCTTCAGATTCTGTGGTTTTACTCAAGAGACGCTAAACATCGGCCTAGACGATAGGCTATCGTCTTGAGCAAATCGCTACTTAGTTCGCATGGTCAAGAATCATAAAGCTCAATTTCACTGGGAATCTTTCCAATTTCCGGCGACCATTAAAGAAAGTCGGCTGTTAGGCCGTCGAAGATTCTTGCTCTCAGAAGGAGCGTGGTCCAACGCTAGACGGTAAAGACCTCCTGCCGTGTAGGCATATTAGTGTGGTAAGCTGTGGATCATCTTGTACGCCGATGAAACTGCAGTCTACGCAAACTACGGACAGCCATGGGAGGCTCTTTCCATTTCCCAAGATAGTAGTCGGGAACTGAATTCTCGCTGTCATCAGTTTGTACTCGATTGGCAGAAATAATGATTGGCTGCGAATCAAAGACATGGATATTTCCCACTCTGTATGATTTCCTCACCAAATAACAGCTTATGCGCCTCAAAGTGGCTTAGCAAAGCAATTAAAACTACAGTATAATGCACGCATCTATGTTATTTTATATTATTACACTACAGGTTAGGCTATAGCAAGTTTTAATATCATATGTTTGTTCAACAGAAACCGCCAAAATGGAACCCAAATATTTATGTGGGTTTTGAGTTCAGATCTAAAATATCATACTCAAAAACCTCTATATCAATTTCAGTACTTAAGTTCGAATTAAATCTTTGTGAATTTTTCTGTTTTTATACCAAGAGGCAGATATGTCTAAACAATTATCCTTTAGAATTATCTTGTCGGTTTCTATGAGACAGTCTACAAGTTCAATTTCTGAGCAAATTTAGGTCGAGTCCAAGAATGCTTATAAGTTTCAAAAACAATGCAATTCATAAGAACGATAATTTCCAAAATTCCGGGGACCGTTTAATCCCTCAGCGCATTTGTTCATTAATTTGGCTGGTAAGGTTCCCAGATTAAAATGCGTCTGTCTCTAAGAATGAAACGCAGGCATTGTGACACAACTTAATTCCAAGTTTTTGTCGGTGATTTCGTTTGCCTTTTAAAAGAGAACTTATATTTCGTACATGGGGTTTAATGAATCTAATTAAAAATAAGCAAAGTTAAGCAATGAAAAAATGAACGTCAGGACAAGATCTTTTGCTCAATGGAAGATAAGTAAAGGAGAATAAACTGCTACGTCACCCAGCAAAGAAAATATCACCTAAGCTGGCCAGGCATATTGAAACGGATCATCAGAATGCAATTCATTCCAAGCACTGCACATAGCAATTTTACCGGCAGGAGACACCAGCAGTTTACTATTGTTGAATACATTTATCTGTTTGCTGATACTTTCGCTCCAAGTGGCGATTTTGCTATCCCAAACGAACTGTTTAACATAGTTTGCAAAGAGTGTACTAAGTTTGTTCATTTCTGACAAGTCTGGAGGTTTGTGAAGCATGGTGGCAGAATGAAGGTAGTCCTGGTGATAAATATAACTTCGAAGATAAACAAACGCATCCCAACCATGAAAGTCTGATGCAACAAAGCACTCCAGACCATAGGGATCGAAGTATGCCTGTCCGCTGCGCAAATAATATCTATAAACTGTTTGGCCATTTTGTAAAGTTTCGGTTAAAAATTCCAAAGGGCAAGTAAGTCGGATATCAGTAATTATTCGGGACAGAACATCCTCGAGATCTGAGATTGGAATGGTGTCTTCTGACGAACTGTTGGGGTTTTCAATCATTCCAGTTTTATAAAAAGATTCAATTATTTTGTATGAAGTTGTTGAAGCGTTGAAAACACTTCTAATGTAGGCATCTAAAGCGCTTACTTCCCACAGTCGAACGCTGTTTGGCGTTATATATGTTGAAGCTTCGTGCGCTGTCTGTCCAAACACAAGCGGCATAGAATACACAGGGAAACCCCAATTCTTGTCCAATATTAGTTCACCATCAATAACCAGAAGGCCAGAATTACATGGAACGCCAGGTAGACAAGCCGCTGGAGATGCCGATGGTAAGCCAAACATGTTGTAACGAATCCACGGTTCAATAACGCTCCAGTTCCAAATACGAGCAATCTCTTCACTGTTCAACCTTGAGAAGCAGTTGGACATATTTGATTTTGAACAGTCGAATAATTTAGCTGATTCGTTCACTGCCAAGGAGAGTTGCAAGGAAGGAGGACCCACAGCAGGAGAAGAAATCCAGGCTTTATCGAACAAGTGTTGAGCGGATGGGGCACCAAGAAGACCGAGAGTGGTTGTGGATCCAGATCCATAAGAAAAAATTGTCACCTTGACGGGATCGCCTCCGAAGGCCTTAATGTTCAGTCGAATCCATCTTAATGCTGCAATCTGGTCCCTCATTCCTAGATTCGTACTTTTAGTCTCCGGGTTCGTTAAAAAGCCAAAGGGGCCAACTCGGTAGTTCACGGTTACGTGGATGGCATCAACATCCTTGATGGTCTGAAAGTCTGGTTGCTGACCAAAGGCCGGAGATGCTGCCACCGCATTGTACATGAAAAATAGTCCACCAATAATAACAACGACTGGTTTGAGCTGGACACTACTTGAAGGACTAGGAGCAAAAATATTTAGGTACAAGCAGTCCTCGCTTCCAATTAAAGTATCTGAGATGGGTAAAAGTTGGGTGCACACATTCTGATAAGTATGTGCGTTAAAACTTCTCAAACCATTTTCACTTTCTGTTTTCCAAGCCTTTTTGCACAGTTCATCGTTCGTTATGTCCAATGGCTTCTTGAACCGAAGTGAGCCTACTGGTGGAACGGCGTATGGTATACCGAGAAATTGAATTATCCCGTCTCTTTCCACACCATGAACGACGCCGCATCTTGTCTTGACCTCAGCAAAATTAACAAATGATAGATATCCATAACGTAAAAGAGCTAAGTAAAGAGCGAAAACTGTCACGCCTACCAAAGCAACAGATATCAATAACAAAATCCCAAGGAGAATGGGAACATTTCGTTCAAACACCGAAACTTTAAAATTAGAGACCGAAAACGACTCTTCTGAATTAAAGGACTGTTGATGGAGATCATTTTTTCTGTCGTCAGCATGCGGGGCCGAAGCACGGATAGAGGTCATCACATGTTAAAGGAGTTACTCGAAGTTAAATAAGTGCTCTTTTTGAAGGTTGACATTTTAAGAAAGTTGTTGCGAAGAAAGTCAAGACAACAGGTATTCAGTCAGCAAATATGCGGGCCAAAAACAAGCTCTGTAGTCTGCTCTGAAGTTGTATAGGGACGGTTTAATAAAATTCCTGTAAGACCCGGAAAGGCAGATATATTTTAAAGGGACAGAAAAAGTGGATAACGGAAAAAAGGACTGGACACGCAGGGACAAGAACTGAATTATGTTCAGTCACGTTACAGGAACTAGTGGATATCGAACTCTCTAAACCTTAACCATAACCTACGAGTGTTTTCTCACCCCATATGGCCAGCTGAACTTATATGCATCCACTGACGCTGCTTGCTTCCCCTTCATCCATCTCTACCTACTCCCTGAAGTATGTTTAGATTCTAGACTTCTTTGGTTACCCAGGATATGCCTGCCCGTTTGTGATATTGTTTTCCCGTGTGATGCCGACATCAGAACTAACCATTCAGGAAGGAAGAAACCAATCCTTTCTCCGCTCTGTTTCATTAAGACGACAGAAGTTGACCCAGGGACGATCCCTCCGACTGAGCGGCAGGACGTTAGACCAACTACATACGACAGAAGTCTTTCCAAAGAGCACCAAATTCAGATGAGACTAGCGACCATTTATGCCTTAAGATTCCTCAATATTGCAGTTCGTTTCTGCTATAACGAGCAAGGTTGTCAAGTTTATGATAAGCCTGTAGTGTTTCGTAATGGTGGGCACTCGGGTGATGCATTGTACAATGCTGAAAAAGACAGCGAGGTCAAAACGTAATTAAGAGATTTCGTTCTATTTTCGCCCCCCTTCGTAAATTAAAGTCTTTTGGGCACTTTCACACCCTAAATTATTAAGATGCAACAGACGTACTAATATTCTGTCACCAATGTAGCAAGACTGCTAAGAAGTCGCCGACTTGAATATTACATAAACAGGGATTGCCGACTTCATCGCATGACGTTGAATTTTGTTATGTATTTGGGGGTGAAAGGCACGGGCATCATACTGATATCACGATGGCCGCTCAGTTGTTAAATAACGCCCATCAGACTTTAGTTTCGCCACCCAGAAAGTATTTTGTTCGTGCTCGTCGAAACCAGAAAAATGCAGCACTCTTGCTTACACGTCGAATAAGTTATTTAGACACTCCAAAGGGAAGGACAACGTACGCACTTGCCTTGCTCAGCATTCCTTTTCCGCGATCGGTCATAAACGCTGATACCTGCGCCAGGGAAATTTTGTTCCGTATAAAATCGGCTTGAAATTCGACCGTCCTCCAAGGCTTTGAAATTTTGACCGTCTGTCTCCGTCTCAAGGAACGCCTCTTCAAAATAAGCTGTGAATGAATCACACACTTTTCACCTTCCAAAAGACTCGGCTTAAAAGTTCAAATGCCCTTCATTGTTGTCGATTATAATTTTAGCAGTAACTTATTACTCATTCGCGGCTTAGAGGAAATCGCTACTGACGGCTTTATGGGGTAGTCGATGCCATTTAATTTTAGGTCATCTGAGGGTAAAGTTCGTTAGTAATCTCTTGCCGGTAAGGAAGTCGGAAATCAGCAGACAACATAGTCATACTGACAAACCATCTTATAATGTTTAGTCGTACATTGATTCCAATTGATTTTTTACTAAATTCCGTTTAAACAAGAACCGCTTACCGCTTAATCTAATCACTTCTTGTACACTTTTTTTCGAACTGATAAATTAATGCAGTGTCAGAGAGATGTCAAATGGTGTGGGACATGCGGATATGCACGACCTTAACGCGCATGGCGAATTACGTTGATGCAAGTTGATGGAAAAGGCAATAAAAACGGAGCTGGTGCGGCATCTTGAAGAAAACCACTTGCGCAGTGTGCATCAGCATGGATTTCGAAGGAGTCGATCCTGCCTCACTAACCTGCTAGTATCCATGGAGAGCTGGACGAAATCAGTCGACATGGGCGTATCAGTCGACGCCGTGTACATTGCCTTCAGAAAGGCTTTTGACAGTGTTTCACACAGACTACTTATGTTTAAACTACGTCAAGTGGTTGTAAATGGAAATCCGTTGAAATGGTTAGTCGATTTTCTTACGAGCAGATCTCAGCGTCTGTGCATCAGAAACGTTAAATTGAAATGGTCATCCGTCCACAGTGGCGTCTTACTGCGCCAAGGTATCAAGGAACGCTATTGGGTATCCTAGATGCAATTAGAACATCCTTCCTCATTTTTGACGAGGAACTTTTCGGTCGAGTATTTGGAGCATTTGTTCGATTAATGTTGGAATATTGTGTTCAGGCGTGGTGTCCCTTGACGAAACCAGATTACACCCTATTGGAGAACGTACGACGAACAGCGAACAAATTAGTCGGCCGATTAAGTAGCTTACCTTATGAGGGACGCCTGGAAGGACTAGAAATATTTCCTCTCTCTTATAGACAATAAAGAGGGCATATGATCATGACCTTCAGGATCGTCCGAGGGCCAGACTGTGTCCCTCAGTTTGACGATTTCTTCGAAATTGCACGGACGACAAATCTTCGAGGACACCAATAAAAATTGAAGTCAAAATATGCTAAACTTGAAATGCGGGGCAAATTCTTCTCCCACCGCCTGGTTGGAAGATGGAATAAACTGCCCAACTCCGTTGTTTTAGCGGAAAACCTTGAGACCTCAAAAAGAAACCGGATAAATTTATGCCTGATGGTCGAACATTTACACGGTATCGAGGGCTGACATAACTGCTATGCAAATATCTGCAGGTTTTTTTCAAAAGTCTATCCGTAAATAGAGTTTTCAAGGCTCTGCATATATCCCTCATATATACTGAACTATACTGAATTATATACGTGATGAAACTTTTTTATTAAAACCCGTCGGGGTCCTATCAAATCAAATAAAAATAAATTTACATAGAATTTTAGACGAGGTAGGCAGAATCTGTACAAAATGCAATTCATAGTTTCTGAATTAGTAGTCAGTTAATAAAAGGGATGAGAGGCGGTGAAAAAAACTCCACTTAAAAATTTAAAAATGATTGAATTAACTTTACAGAAAAAAACTCGCTAATAATAACAGAAAAATGCGGGCAGGACTGGCCTGAATGCGGAGGTATATAACGAATTATAATCGCACATCGTCAGGGCAGAAATACATGTCAGCCTTGATTATAATCGGATATCGTCAGGGCAGAAATACATGTCAGCCTTCAGGGATACGTATGTGGGTCAGACAGGACTGGCGTGCATGTGGTATTGTATATGGAATTCAGAACAGACATCGTAAAGGCAAAATTCATACGCCGGATGAGACCATTTGCGTCAAAGAGACCAGACGAGAGGAACCCAGACGCAATCGGCCACAGTCCGCTTCGAGCCCACTTGAGTAGTAGGGAAGGGAGGTACGACCAAACTACTAGTAGACGGCGAATACTGAGGGTTCCACCGTGGGAGTCAACAGACCGCATGAGGTCGAGATGCGGGAGCTGACATAAAGAACCGCGACAATCGTCGCTATGGGGAATGGAGTGGTGGCAGTGGATTTAGAAATCAATTCAAAACAGGGATTTCTAATGATATAATTGAGGATTACCACTTGATGTACCACTAAATCCTAGAAGGACTCCTCTCGAAGTCAAGAAGCTGAGCGATCGAGAAGGAGACCGTCAACAGTGCCTTTATGCTTACGGGTGTAAGGTGTTTGCGTAATTATGACTTGAATACCAGTAACTTAGGCGATGACCTAAATTCTGGCGGAACATTATCCCAAAGGAAGGCATATTTGGAAGCAAATAAGAGGGAACACATAGATGTAGTGCAAAGAGGCGGCGGAATCACCATGCAGGAGTTGCGCGTGGCATAAGACCGATCTCTGAGAGCGAGTGTGCCAATGAGCGGAAGACTGGAGCTAGAGTTGATGCGAAAAAGGAAGCAAAAGTCAGCTTCGGGTCTTCTAACCCACAAAAACTTAATGTTCGTCAGCTGGCATCTCTGAGTATAAGAAATACTGGACGAAGCTTGAGAGAGCAGTTTCCGGGTGAAAACACTCTGAACATTTTCGATTTTATTGCGGTCGCAGCCGTTCATTAAACCAAAGAAAGGACAGCAGTATTGGAGGACTGGAAGAACAAACATTTGATAAAGTCTTAGCTTCATTTCCGGAAGGAAAAATTATGCGATATGAATCCACATATCTGCGCGGTTTGGCAGAGAGTCAATTTGCATGAGGTGATAAAGCAAGCTTAGTTGTGTAACTTAGGCCTAGGTCCTTTATGGTGAGGCACTTTGCGAGTGGGTTATTCTGAAAAAAATATGGGACCAGGAAGTTTGGTAGGACCAAAAGACATGAAACTACACTTGGATGATGAAAACTCCATCTGCCATGTTGAACCCCATCTGCTTGAGCGTAGTAAATCGGCATTATTTTTTTCAACGCAAACGTCTGCGATGTCCTTAGAATATGCGTAAACACACTTGCGGTCACCGGCATAAATAAAAGTTTGCGAATTTCCGAGTTCTGTCCAAATATGATTGATGTACAGGAGGAAGAGTAGCGGACCCAGAACCGTGTCTTGAAGTACGCCACTCGTGATCGAGAGGGGTGTCGAGTAGCTATTACCGACCATGACTTTCTGATATCGGTTGGACAGATAGGACCTAATGAAGTCGAATAATAAATAATAAATTTTAATTTAATGCCAGTTTACAGGCATTGTCAAGGGAAGCGATTAAACACAAATCCGACCAGCAGTGAAAAAAACTCCTGAGCTTAAGGCATAAAAATATAGTTGATGGTGGTTTTTGTGGTTTGGAGGGCTCAG
>CACRXP010000082.1:1366915-1385597 GCA_902702965.1 Spirometra erinaceieuropaei
TAGAGGCGTTGAGGAACAGCTGGTGAGACCGGCCATAGTGTTCAGAGACCACAAACGCCATCGCTACGGTACAGTCGATCAGTAGATTCAGCACCCAAAATTTGTGGGAGCTTTTCTGAATGCAAAAATTGAGTAATAGTTCGCTTAAATAAAGGAAAATTTTGCAGAGGCGGCCGGATGCCGAGAGCTTCCAATTTTACTAAAGGATGTCTATGGGGCACCTTGTCGGAGGCTTTGCTAATATCATGGTAGGTAACTGCCACTGACAGCCGTTCATTACGAAGAGAAGTGGTGAGATTAAGAAATGCCAACTGGCAAGTTTTGGAGGATTGTGTAAGTAAAAATCCATGCTGACTAGAGCTCAAAAGCCGATTAGACAGATGTTCGTTCGCCGTCGTCCGTCGGCAGAACCACAGCGGCGACATATCGCCTAGTGCAGATGGGACAACAAACAGGTCGTCCGTAAATCCTAAGTAAAGCTTCGTTATAACGGGTGCCTCATAGTCCACGTCCTGTTTTCCTAAGGAACAGGTGACACATAATCTAGAACTTTACGTGTACCACAAGGCCGTCCTGACGGGAAGAGAATTACTCACCACACAATCCTTCCGACTAGGCAAAGGAGGCCCAGGCCGTGACCTGTAAACATCCCCAGGTCCCTAAAAGTTATTATCGAAAACATAGCCCAGGCAGCGTTTCTGTTAGATAGATGAATGGCCTTACGGAGCCTGAACAAAGATTTTTCAGCCAGACCACGAACCGATGAAAGGCTGAAAATGAGGAAACTGTGATCAGAATAGACGAAGGGAATTGACAGAGAAGAGAAAAGGCCGAAAATCAAAAATAGCCGAATAATTCATACCTAGGAGTCGTGTCTGTGGTCAAAACCTTTCAAAATGAAGGCTGGTTTCTCCGACAGAACAACCACTGAAAGTTATTCCCGCAAATTTACAGTGCCCGATAAACAAACAGGCCAGTTGTCTGGACCTCGTTTTTACCAAAGATCCTGACAGTATAGACGAGGTGTACTACCTACCCCCGCTCGGTCGAAGTGATCATACAGTGCTTTTATGCGAGTACTTGCTGTATTCTGAACCGTGTACAAAAGACAATACGAGGCCAAATATATGGAAAGGGGACTTTCGCCAAATGAGAGCTGAGGCATCACTAATAGACTGGGATGTTCTCTTCTCCGGAAACGTTAACGAGGACTGGAATTTATTCAAGGATCGTTTACTGCATCTAATGAAGAACCACTGTCCCTTATCAAAGCCTAGGATATCCAACCGCCCTCAGTGGCTTACACGAGAACTCAAAAGGGAGATCAACAAGAAAGGTAGGTTGTGGAAAAAATTTCGCGAGAACAACAATAATGCAGCGTTTACAGAATACAAAATTCAAAGAAATAAGGTGAAAAGTCTGATTTTCAGGAGGCGACGGGATTTTGAGAGTAATTTGCTCCACCAAGCCGTTAAAAATCCGAAATTGCTCTACAGCTATTTGCGGAAAAGCACACGTAACAGGAATCCCATTCCTGTTATGAGGGGTGATGACGGCTTGGAGATATCGGACAGTACAAATAAGGCTGAGCACTTTTCTGAATTTTTTTGATCCGTTTTCACAAGAGAAGCGGACTTTACCCCATCTAATTCTGAGAACATGAGAGATCCCACTATCGAAAGTATTGTGTTTCGAGAAGAAGCGATTTTTGAAGAACTGAAAAGCTTGAAGGAATGTAAATCTCCCGGTCCGGACGAGATTCCAGCAAAGCTGCTCTTTGAGCTTGCCCAACAGCTGGCCAAGCCACTATCCTTTCTGTGCCAGAAATCGTTTGACGCTGGAATTCTTCCCACAGACTGGAAGACATCCCACATTACACCCCTTTACAAAAGCGGTAGTCGTGCTCTGGCGACAAACTACAGACCCGTCAGTCTGACATCAAGCTGCTGCAAAGTGATGGAGAAAACCATCAAAAAGGAGTTGATGGCTTACTTGGAAACCCACAACCTCTTGTCCAATACACAATATGGTTTCCGTAGGGGAAGATCATGTGTTACGAACTTGCTATACACATTGCAAAGTTGGACACGAGCACTGGACGCAAAACACACCGTGCATGTTGCCTATATTGATTTTCGGAAGGCGTTTGACAGTGTTCCGCACCAGCGTCTCCTACACAAGTTGAGAATTATGGGCATCGGTGGCAAACTTCTCAAATGGATCGAAAATTTCCTTCTCGGCCGCTCCCAAATTGTCTGCGTAGAACAACAGCAGTCAAGGTGCACATTCATAGAGAGTGGGGTCCCACAAGGCTTGGTGCTCGGACCAACTCTCTTTCTCTTGTTCATCAATGATTGCGTAGATGGGTTGGACTGTGATTGTGCCATGTTTGCGGATGACATAAAGATCTGGAAAGTCATCCAGAATGCTGCCGATGAGACCAACTTCCAAGAAAATCTTTGTCGGTTGGACGAGTGGTCCCGCAGATGGCTCTTGTCCTTCAATTTGAACAAATGCACCATTATGCGCCTCGGAAATCAGAGCCCTAGTACGCGGCAATACCATCTGAACGGACTGCCACTCCGAGAAGCAGAAACTCAGAAAGATCTCGGAGTTTGGGTTGCAGACAGCCTAAAGCCTTCTACACAATGCTGTAAGGCGGCCAAGGCCGCAACGTCAATGCTATATGCCATCAAGCGGGCATTCGTAGTTTTCGATGAAGACTGCTTCACCAAAGTCTTCGGCACGTTTATAAGGCCCCATCTCGAATATGCAATTCAGGCCTGGAGACCGTGGACGCACCAGGATTACGATCTGCTCGAAAGGGTACAAAGGCGAGCCACAAAATTAGTAAGAGGTCAAAGTGCACTACCATACGAGATCCGCTTAACTAACCTTAATCTCTATCCTCTGAGTTATAGGCAGTTGCGCGGAGACATGATACAAACTTTCCGTATCGTGCGCGGCTTGGATTGTGCCCTTCGGTGCGATGACTTTTTCCAACTCGCCACTACAACTCAACTTCGGGGACATCCCTTCAAGCTACGTGTGTCACAGGGTAGACTGAATGTGAGAAAATATTTCTTCTCCAACCGTGTCGTGGAACCGTGGAATAACCTGCCCGAGACGGTTGTTATGTCTCAGTCTGTGGAGACATTTAAATGTCGCCTTGACAGATATATGCTGCAGCAACAAGCGGACTAAACGACTTTTTAACCATGTGACTAGTGACCTATGTGAATCAATGTATGCATTCACTTAATGCTGTAATTTCTTCACATTTTTGCTTGTTTATCGATTTTTTATGTACAAATAGTGAGTTCAAGGCGTAAGCCTATTTCCCTCAAATACACTGACTGACTGACTGAAACTCGATGAACTAAGAGAATTAATTGATGGACTTAAGCCAGACATTTTGGCATTCTACGAGACGTGGCTCTCCGAAGATACCACAGACACCGAAATATCACGTAAATGATATCAGAAATTCAGGAGAGAAATACCAAGCTGGGGAGGAAGAGGAGTCGCAATTTAATTGTAATTTTGAACAAATTACCCAGGAATTTAAAATTTCTGCAAAATGATTCTTCGCTTAAGACAACCATCATTCAGTTTTGCATTCCTGAGTTCAAAGGAGACTGACAGTGCCCAAAGGGTGCTATAATAAACCTATTCTGTTCTATTCTATTCAAAAACCGCAGTGATGGAGTTCGTGGACTGTGATCATCCTGGTCGGTCTCACAATGGACAATTTCTTCAGTCGCAAACGTACGAAGGTTGTTCAAGGCCTCTGTTTGTTCCAGTACCAATTTCCTGAGGAATTGAGACTGAAAATACCCGAAGCAGTGTTAGTCATCCCTTTCTGGACTACCGTTAGTTCACGAGCAGCGGTTTTTTTCGCCTGAACCATCCAAACTATAAAAACGCCTTCCTCAGTACTCATTCATAAGCAGCATTTTCTGCTAGTCCGATCCGTGCCTTAGCCTTCTTTGACAGTACCCGCAGATTGGCATTAAATACAATTATTATTATGTCGCTTGCAGGCTGACGGCTATGGCGGAAGTACATAACCCGTCACGGGATGTGGAACTGTCAAGCATCACCATATCTGGTAAGTATGTTTGACCAATGACGCTTTTGATTGTGTATCGTTCACCTAACCAGACTTCTGACCAAGATCTCATGCTTATAACTGAACTGCACAAAGATATAAAGATAAAAGAGATGTACTCATCGTTGTGGATTTTAATGTTCCTTGCTTGGATTGGCTAACTTGGACTGCGTTTGGACCGCAAGACAACTTTACACAAGCGACTTCAATGGGCAACAATCAAACTTATCTGCGAAATGCTACCGTCGGAACGCGGCTTAGTGGAGGACAACAGTCGAACGGCCTTGATTTTATTTTAACCCGGGAGAAGGAAAGTGTTCTAGACCTTCATGTCCGACCGCCATTAGTGTCTAGTGACTACTTCACCCTCTACTTGGAGTGCTCATTGTTTTAATAATAATAATAATATTTATTGCCAGTTTACAGGCATTGTCAGAAAGGCGTTAAACACAAATCCGGCCAACAGTGAAAAAAATTCCTGTGGAAAAGGAATAAAAATATAGCAGACGGTGGATTTTATGGTTAGCAGTGTTCAGGAGAAAAAAAAATCTGGCGGCAAAATTTCGGCCGTCGAAAAGGGGGGGGGGGTTGCACGGTAGCGGACAATATCAGTCGCCAATTTCTTCCATAAAGTTAGGGTTAGTTCAAACAGAAGCGCCTAAGAACAGCTGTCGCTACTGGCCAAAGAAATTGCCCTAGTGAGACAGGCCATAATGGTCAGAGACCACAAACGCCATCGCTACGGTAGAGGCGATCAGTGGATTCAGAACCCAAAATTCGAGGAAGCTTTTCTGAATGCAAAAGTCGAGTAATAGTTCTCTTAAATAAAGGATAATTTTGCAGAGTTTTCACACTCATGGGTAGTTTATTCCAAATAGCAATTGCATTTACAGAATAGAACCGACGATATTTAACAGTACGTGACAGAGGCAGAAATAAGAAGACCTCACGGTGACTGTTACGTCGTGGGTGGATTGATGTCTTAAAGAGGTGAGTGGGTTAAATGTGTGATTAATAAGAGTTTAAATAGCAAAAATAGTCACTTTTGTAATTTACGAAACCATAAAGGATCAAGACCTGTAAGCCAGCAAAGTTCTTGGTAAGACAAATTTCGAAGATTCTGGTTGAAAACTCTCTTGGTAAAAATTGTTGAACGGATTCTATTTTCTTCCGCTCAGTAGCACGCATGAGGCTAAATGAAAACGAACAGTATTCCAGACCAGATCTAACGTACATGTTGAAAAGGCGCATTCTGATGTCCCTAGTTTCATAGTTTCGGAGGATAAACCCGGTCGTTCTGCGTCCTTTGGGGACTATCAAGGCACAGTGCTCCGAGAGACTGAGACTCTTGGAGTATGATACGCCCAAATCCTTTATAACCCCAGGCACATTTATTGCCTGACCTTCAATACTTAGTTGAGGTTGGCGGTCGTCGCCAACCAAAATGACTGAGCACTTATGCCAAGAAAGAGAAAGACGCCATGTGCGGCACCACTGGGCGAAAGCCTGTAGATCGCTCTTTAGGAGCTCAAGCACGATGTCACGATCTGCCGGCTTATATCGATATGCAACTTTAAGATCATCGCCATACATGGACGGCTTACCATTCTGAAATAAATCGGGTACATCATTAATAAAAAGGCAAAATAAAAGCGGTCCGAGTACACTACCCTGAATGACTCCACTCCTCACACGTGTGGGGTTGGAGATAGCAGCGTAACTCTCAACGCGTTGTGTACGATTGCTCAGGTAAGAGGATATAAAATTCAAAAGTTTGCCACCTATTCCGAAAGAGGACAGGTTCAAGAGAAGAAGAGCATGGTCAACACGATCAAAAGCCTTAGTGAAATCGAAATACACTGTGTAAAGTGCAAAACCATTGCCCATAGATAGGAGAACTTAGTCAAAGAAAGAGAGTCGACAGGTGGCACAAGATCGAGCTTTGAGGAATCCATGCTGAGCAGCACTCAGTAGGTTGTTCACTGTTAAGTGACACATCATCTTATCCTTGATCAATGTCTCTAAGATCTTCGAAACTGCGGGGAGGGTGTTTATTGGCCGAAAGTCATCAAATGATGTAGATTGGCCATGTTTAGGAATGGGCAAAATGTGTGATTTCTTCCACAAGGTAGGATAAGTTTCACTTTCAAGAGCAAGATTAGATATCTTGCATAAGAGGGATGGGAAAATAGTATTTGCATCGGCTTTTAAAATGCTTACTGGGACGCCTTCAGGTCCTGGACTATAAGATTGACGAAAACGCCGAATCGCAACAGTCACATCCCACAGAGCGAAAGTTACGGTTTCGAGAACTGCCCCCGTCAGTGCCTGGATGATCGGAAGCGGAGTGGCCGAGTCTTCAATGAGCGTGTTGGACGGGAAAGTATTGAAGCTATCAGCGGTTAACTGGGCATCAACTATGGGATTTCCGAGAGCATCTCGGAGGATGGGATGCTGCGTCTTTCGTTGAGTTCGTATTTTTCTAGAGGAAATTTTCGAGACATTTAACGGATGGTTTTCGGTAAACTGGATCTCCTCGGCTAGCTGTTTTTTTTCAGGCAATCTCTTAGCCCGCTCAAAAATATCGCAAATCAAGAACAAGACAGAAACTTCGTTCTGAAGATGGAAACGACGATAAAGCCTGCGCAATCTGCGACGAAAGGGCAAAGGTAGGAAAACCTCATGCCCAACATTATTAATTTTCTTACGGGGGACAAAACGAGAAATAAGCGGATCCAAAATTTCGTTCAGTTTCGCAGTGCAAACATTTACATCCGAACTAAGGAAGAAATCAGTCCAGTCATAGGAATTAATGTGTGTTAATAATTCGGTCGAACGAGTTGATCGGAAATCGCGGAAAAATCTATAATTTGGGGACAACATTTTGTCAGACTCGAGTTCCAACGTTGAAGCAACTAGGTCATGGTCTGAGCCCCCGAGTGGGCCTAGGGATGACACTGACGATGGCATGCAGCCTCTACAGAAAATTAGTTCAAGCATCCCTGATCCTCGGGTGGGAAAGTCGACAACCTGTCTCTACATACCAACATCCACAGCCTCAAGAAAGTCTTCGAACCTTCTGGGGCCTGAAGGCGGAGACCAGCGGACTTCGGTGAGATTAAAGTCACCCGCAACTAATTGATAATTAAAGCTTGAGTCGGCCGAGACATGAAATGCCTGTGAGAGTAAACGATCAAAATTGTCGTTGGCGTTGGGAGGGCGATAGACGCAGCCAACAGGTAAGGAGGACTTATTTTTTAGTGAAACCTGGAGCCAGCACCTGCCTTCTACTGCGGGACAATGCGGGAGGTCACACAGCAGAAATGTAAGCGTTTGCTTAACGTAGACGCAGCTGTCCCCACCACGGCGGTCTTGGCGATCATTTCGAATGCAATAATAGCCTAGAAGCGAGAGTTCATTGTCATCAACGAAGGCTGATGCCCATGTCTCAGTTACTAAAACGACTTCTGGACGATGGACGAACAAGATGGTCTGAAGCAAAGGCATCTTATTTAGCAAGGATCTGGCTTTTAAAACAAAAAGTTTAAGGAGAAAGGCTGTTTGTTTCTGAGGTATGTGGGCTACGTCGTCCACCGCTTTGCTGCCCACGGAACACACGGTCCGCATGTACCCGTCCGGTTCAGCAAAACAGTTTGTAATATCAAAAGATTCTGAAGTGGCTAAAAAGAGATATAACTTCGGGGAGGAAATGACGGGCAGGGAAGCTGGTTATGATTGTTAGCTAACTCATTTTCAGCTGGGCATCGACTGGCTATATATTGCCACGTATTCCTGCCGGAACGAAACTGAGGATCGGATTAGTTAACTGACTCAGTATGGACATTAACACGGGGAGTGCATAGATAAAACGGTTGCGGTGGTAACAAATTAGGGGATGGGGGATGCAGTGCATCCATGGGAGCAAGAGTTCTATTAAAAGGAGGGAATTTCGGCATATTCGGCCTAACCGCCTCGATATGAGGACTGGGGGCAGTTGGAAATACGCTACGTTTTGAGTCGGGGTGTTTGAGGCACTGTTAGCCCATTGTGGAGGAAAAGATTCTAGATTGGAGCTAAATTTATCCGGCGTCCGAGTGGCTGAGACGGCAGTTGGATGCGCCTTTGACTTAGGCACATGCTTAGGCTTGCTAGGAGTGGCTGGAGGAGTCGGTAGAGTCGTGTTTATACCAGGCGTGTTAGTATGTTTAAAGATTTCGGCATTAAGAGTAGTCGAATTCCATACGGAATTGACTACGCCGTGACCTGCAGAGGCCACAGGTGGTGTTGTAGAAGACTTATTCCAACTGACAATAGGTGTCATCGTCTCGGTTTTGGTTTCTGACAATTTCAATTTGTTCAGTCTTCGCTGCAATGTTGTGAGGTCTGGTGAAACGGTGCAGTGCCACTTACGGCAGAGTTTTCTAGTTAGCTCCCTCCTCTACAAGATAAAATCGACTTCTGTCAAGGAGAAAAGGGTGACTAGAATGACGCATTACGCTGATCGAACGCAGTCGTTTAGCTTGTGTGACACTGAAGCCCAACCCACAACTTTGCAGGAAAAAATGCGCTCCCTCTGTAGCTGATAAGTGACACGGAATGTCTCGCAGTAGAAAATTATTTTTGCGCTTTATTCTCTCCGCAGTTTCAGAACTTATTACTCCAATAACTTTAAACGCCTGTTCAATTACTTTTTCAGAAGTGCTGCTTATGTCGCCATATATCAACTGTTCGAATAGTTCGTCGGCTGTTCTGTTCGTCGGATATTCTGTTAGGACTAGCGGAGGCGTAGGTTCGGACGATTAAGGGGTCAAGAGGTTCTACTTGGACTAAAGGGATTTTTGAGTTAACCATATCTGTAGAAGGCGAAGAACATATGCTGGCACCTGCTGTGTCTACGGACACGATTCTAGCACCCAGAGACGGTGGGGAGGCCACAAGCTTTCGGCTTTTCGCACGTGCTCTGCGGGACATTACAGACTGGATAAGTTTTCGGTTGCAGTACAAGGAACAAAACGTTGTTAACGTACAGAATAACGTACTGAATAGAAAATATTGCTGTTATTTTACTACGAAAACTAGAAAGAGATAGCTTGGCATGGAGTCGCTAAAAAGGCCCGCAGTAAAATACGACTGTCTAACAACACTGGAAAAATTTATATCCAGTAGTTAAAGGCGACTTTTAAAAAGGACTCAATTAAAAAAACAGGCATTATTTGCTTAAGAATATCAAAGTATAGGCGAAGCTTCACTTATCTTCACTAAGCTTCTCTAAACTATCTTCTAAACTATCTCTATACTGTCTCGGCTTCACTTATCTTCACTATGCTTCTCTTAACTTCTCTTCGCTAAGCTTCTCTAGGCTTCACTTAACTTCACTAAGCCTAATTTATATTTTCCAAACCAATTCTGCCTGATGGATAGGAGGGAATCGTTTGAAAAAGGACAACTCTCTCACGACGAGACAATTGTCGGCGATATCATGGGAGAAAGAAGTGCATGATGGAGTGAACGACAACTGGCAGACTTTCAGTTTCTTACTGAAAGGGACTGTTTATTCCAACTGTCCTCTCAGAAGAATGGCAATCGCATACCGCCTAATGTGGACGAACTTGAACTTACAGGCCTCTTTCAAAGAATGAAATCGCCTTTGGCGGGGTTACAGACTAACCGGTTCCGGATAGCACATACGGAAATATTGTAGGTTTATGCATGTTTGCGATGTTTCATTTTAAACTTTCTTTCAGACCTGAATTCTTCGGTACCATTGTTTAAATGTGCCTAAATACACACACTTAGTTTCCGCTTGAGACAGCGCGTGCCGTTGTAGACGTTTGCTGCTTGGTGTCATTGTTTTGTTCATTACGCTATGTGTTTCATTTCGTTTTAGTCATTTGCCGCGAAACATTCGTACTTTTTGGTTATATCTTACCGTGCGTGAATTCACCCGGGGAACAAACTTCAGTAATTGAGTCCAGCTCCGAACCTTCTGGACCTTACTCGGAACACTCACGCTACGACGGCAGATACTGTAGAGGGCTCCATTTTTCGTGAGTCCCTACAATTTTTTACTTTTGCCGTTTTTCCTCTACCCTTCTTGCTCTCGTTATTTTTCTTGTAAGATAACGCATGGTTTTGTGGCTCTTTGTCTTTTTAGTTTTAGAATAGGTTTAAAATAGGTTGCTCGTGCCAAATTGAGATTTTTGTATACCAATGCTCAAAGTCTCGTTTCGAAAATCGACGAACTCAAAGCGAGAGAACCGGAACAAATCCCCGACGTCATCGCCATAACGGAAACTTGGCTTAATGCCGAAATCATGGATGCTGAGATTTCGATACCGGGTTACCAGCTGTTTCGTAGAGACCGTCAAAATAGGCAGGGCGGAGGGGTAGTCGTATATGTAAGGGAAGGAATTTCAGCAGTTGAAAGAGCCCACACCCTATCCCTTGAATATGAATCCGTCTGGATAAAGATAAAGAAAAGCAATGCACAAAATCTAGAATTTCTGGCGATTTACAGACCACCAAACCTTCTGAGTGCAGCTGATGAGTCGCTCCTTGGTTTAGTCAAAGACGTAGCTAGCCACCAAGAGGTACTTATTGCTGGGGATTTCAACGCACCTGCAATAGAGTGGGAAACTATGGCAGTTAATGGTGGACCAGCCTCTTTCAGCAATAAGCTACTGGACCTCACACTCGATCTCCCTCTGGCGCAAAATGTGAAGGTACCAACAAGATTTCGAGAGAACCAGAGAGCAAATTGTCTAGATCTAGTTTTCACTAAAGACTTCTCTAATATCGACGAAGTGTATTCTTATGCACCTCTCGGGAAAAGTGACCATACCACGCTATTATGGGATTACTCGCTCTTCTCTAAACGCCAGAAGAGAACAGAGGGCCAACCTAATATATGGAAGGCAGATTTTAATATGATGAAGAACGAATTGCTGTCCGTGAATTGGGACCAAATATTCAGGGGAGATCCGGAGGACGACTGGAGATCTTTTAAAACGATTTCACTCGATCTGATTAGGCGCTGTTGTCCACCTAAAGTGCAAAAAACAACTAGTCGACCTGCTTGGTTAACTAGAGACCTAAATAAGCAGCTACGGAAGAAAAGCAAAAGATGGAAAATATTCAGGGAAACTGCGTCACCAGCACATTTCGAAGAATTTCGTCGTCAACGAAACGCCGTCAAAAAATGTATCCGTCAGGCACGGAAGGAGTATGAATCCAAAATTATACGACAGGCTGAACAGAAGCCTAAGATTTTATTTCGCTATCTGAACAGTAGACTGAAAAATAAGGACCCGGTCGCGGTGCTGAAGGATGATAATGGTGTAGAGATCATTGAGAACAACGAGAAAGCCGAACACATAGGACAGTATTTTGCCTCCGTTTTTACTAGAGAAACAGAGTTTCGCTGTCGCAGTGCCGGCAATGCTCTTGTGACTGTTGGTCCCGTGCTTGAATCCATACTCTTCCCGGCAGCTGCCGTGGAAAGGGAGCTGAAAAATCTCAAAGAAGTAAAGTCCTCGGGTCCGGACACTATACCGGCCAAATTCTTGAAGGAACTGGCGAATGAACTTTCCAAACCACTGGCGCACATCTTCTGCTCGTCATTCGAATTAGGGAGGTTGCCATCAGAATGGAAGACAGCAAATATCTTTCCGATATACAAGGGCGGGGCTCGCACTAATGCTAACAATTACCGGCCTGTTAGTCTAACCTGCATCTGCTGTAAAATAATGGAGGCCATAGTTAAGAAAGCAACTATGGAGTTCCTGGAGCAGGGCCATTTAATCTCAGACCTGCAGCACGGCTTTAGACAGAACCGCTCGTGTCTTTCCAGTTTATTGCTCTCGACGGAGCAGTGGACTCGCGCACTGGATGAGGATGGGAGGGTGGATGTCATATACACAGACTTTAAGAAGGCGTTCGACAGCGTCCAACACAAACGCCTAATCTACAAACTTTCTGAAATTGTGATAAGAGGAAGGCTGCTGACATGGATAACAGATTTTCTTACCGGGAGATCGCAAACCGTGTGCATTGAGGACTCAAGGTCAACTCCTACTCCCGTTCTAAGTGGTGTACCCCAGGGCTCCGTCTTAGGGCCGTTGCTATTCCTGGTTTACATTAACGACTGCGTCGACGACCTGGGATGCAGCGCCATCATGTTTGCTGACGATGTTAAGCTGTGGAGTCCCATCAGATCTGATGCAGACAGGTATGCGCTTCAAGACAGTCTCAACCGCTTAAACAGTTGGTCAGCTCGCTGGCTCCTAAATTTTAATGTGGACAAATGTGTAGTCCTGAGACTCCGCACCAGACAGACCAGTAAGGAGGACGATTCCTTTCAATATGTCCTTGGTGGTCAGTCCCTTTCAAATGTTGCGGAACAGAAAGACCTGGGAGTCCTAATGACCTCCTCGCTGAAACCATCTTCACAGTGTCAAAGGGCAGCCAAAAGTGCGATAAGGGTGTTATTTGCGCTGAGGCGAGGATTTGTGCAGATCGACAAGGAGCTGTTAGGAAAAACCTATGGGGCATTCGTCCGGTCTCACTTAGAGTATGCAGTCCAGGCCTGGCGACCGTGGTTAAAGAAAGATTATCAACGACTGGAAAGAGTACAGGCGATGGCTACGAAGATGGTCAAGAATCTTCATCATTTGCCTTACGAAACCAGGCTGACTGAACTAAATCTGTTTCCTCTAAATTACAGGCAACTGCGCGGCGATCTCATTCAAACCTACAGGATTGTCAGAAGCCGAGAGTGTGCCCTAGATTTTGATGAATTCTTTGAATTGGCCCGGACTGACAGTCTGCGTGGTCATCCGTTCAAACTGCAAAGGAAGCGGGCTCACTCGGACGTCCGACGGAACGCCTTCTCACACAGGGTCATCGGGACATGGAATGGACTCCCTGATGCCGTCGTTCTTTTCGAAAGTGTTAAATCCTTTAAGTGCAGACTAGACGCTCACTTGTTGAGAACCTACTGTACATACAATCATGATTGTTTTAGCGGCGACAATTTGCGCCCGGCTCACACTTACCGCTAACTTCTTAACTTTTCGCATTTGCTGATGTAATTTATGACTTTATTTCTGTTTATCGACATGAATAGGGTGCTCAAGGGCGAAAGCCTCATTCCCTTAATAAACTGACTTAAACTGACTTAGGTTTATTATAGCGCCCCTTGGGCACTGTCAATCCCCTTGGACACAGGAAAAAAACCTAAAACAAACTCATCCATTTCGACTGCACTTTGACTGCATTTGTCTTGGGTGTCTCTTTAGCCAACAGAGCGCGAATTGAGAGTTTGTTTTAAGTTAACAAAAACCTGAGTTCCAAGGAAAAATAATCACAAAAGTTTTAAGAAAGAACGATATGTACAACATAAAAATTGAAGAGGGCACTTTGGTAGTTTCTGGGTGGGCATGAATAATATGTCCTTCATGGAAATTGAAGAACTTAGATATCGACCTGACCTTGAAAGTATTTTCCAGTTGGGTAAATTTAAGTGCGTTGTAGTTGGTGATTGTCAGTCTATCTGGCCAGCTGTAAAGGGGCGGTCGCACATTTCCTTCGTGTTTTTCTGAAGGCTTGCCATAATTTGTAGCGGCCGAGGACGTGAAGGGTAGCACACAACCTTGTAACGGAATACCGGGGAAGATATCCTGGCTTGTGTTGATCTGAATACGATTGTTAGCAGTTCACGACACTCATCCACGCATAGAGCAAG
Source organism: Spirometra erinaceieuropaei (assembly GCA_902702965.1). Lineage (NCBI taxonomy): Eukaryota > Metazoa > Platyhelminthes > Cestoda > Diphyllobothriidea > Diphyllobothriidae > Spirometra > Spirometra erinaceieuropaei. The sequence continues at coordinate 1,380,769 of CACRXP010000082.1, forward strand.
AAGAAACGATCAGTGGAGGAGAAGATATAATAAACAGAAAAGGAAATTGAAGAGGTGTATAATGACAGTTAAAAGTGCAAACGGGACGAGTTACAGCAGTCGAGTGACCTGTCCGGGTGGAGAGGCGAGACCAAAATGCCAGCTGGAAAACCAGTGGGGAACGCAAATCTGGGGGCAACTGCAGGGAGAGGCCGAAGGGGCTGACATTTATTGCTACCCTGACGATGACCGACAACATTCCGTTATATACCGCCACCTACAGGCCAGACCTGCTCGTTTTTTTTCTGTTATTATTTTTATGGAGGGGAGTTTTTCTCCTGTAAAATTAATCCAATCATTTTTAACTTTTTCTAAGGAGTTTTTTTCACCCCTCAATCATCGTGTTTCTCAATGGACTTCTAATTTAGAAACTAGGAATTCCGACAGGTCAAGGTCAAGCCGCTGGTTTTAAATTTGAAGATAAGTGGAGGATATTATTTTTAGTGGTTTTTCTGTGAGATCTGACGATTTTAGTACCTGTTTTTTGGTTGAATTTCCTCAAATACAGGCCTTTTCTCTAAGAACTGCCTGCTGCCATCTCCTTTCGAGTTTTGCTAGTCTATGCCCGTTGTTCACTAATCGCACTTTGCAATTCTCATTTTGTGCATCCGATTTCCCTCTTACTGTTGTAATTTATTTTTACATCGTTAGCCCCTAGCTGAAATTCAGTCAACTTGTCTGCCAGAAGTTTTCTTAATCGCAAATTGCCTCGAGACAAGATGAGACCAAAAGTCACTGGTCGACGTAAGCTCTCCGCTCTTGTAAGTAAACATGGCCTACCTAAACGTAAGTCAGAAGCTTTACCTAAATCTAAGTCAGATGATATTACTTGTCAGTCGTCACCCGTTGTAATTGGTCGGCAGCTTAATCTGTCTGCACTTGACCACTGCAATGACTTTATGCTAAAGTTTGGCTCTTTGCTGACAATTCTTGGACATTTATTCGACGGGAACATCTCCGATATTCCCTCTGAAGAATGTAGGCGTCTCGACTCACTTGTTCACCTGATCGCCAGTGAATCTAGTGATAGACAGAAGCGTTCTTACAACTTCCTGCTAAAAAATGTTCCTCGATCTGCTCGGCCAATTGATGTTGCGACCAGTTTCCTGTATTCATGTGGTTTCAACTATAAAATAGCTGATGCCAGACGCTTGTCATCCCGTAGTACAAATCCACCCATCTTAGTCAAATTGTTTTCATCAATCGAAGTTGACACAATCTTTACTCATCGAGAGCGTGTCACTGCGTACCCAGAGAAGGCAAAATTCTTCCTTTGTCATGATCTTACTCCTATGCAGCGTAGAATCGGGTCTCTATTCTCACGTAAACCCACTGCTTCTCAGTCTAATGCTCCCCAACTCGGTCATAATACAAGTGGCCGTAAGGATTCAGCTTCTCCTACTCCTGCAACATCTGACTTCCTCCTTCCTCTTTCTCCTACATCTACATCTCACTCAAGCCACTGGACGTATTTGCCTGCCCCTAAACTAGCAGCCGCAGCAGCAGCAGCCCCATTTGTCGTTTCGTATCCTCCGGATAGTCCCGCTGAGACACATGAAAATCCGTCTTCATCAGCTAGACCGATAACTTCTATTGTCCAACTGGGTGCTGTAAGGTCTACAGCTAAGTCACCCGTGGCTTGGCGTCAGAACGGTGAAACTCGAAAATTGAATCAGACTCCGACCCAAAAGATAGGTAGTACAGTTCCGTTTAGGGGTACGACGCCTTCTCTTAGATCTAACAAGTCTGTTCAGCCCAGCACGTCTACAAACCCCGCAGCTCCAATTATATCCTCGAATAATTCTCTGTCCTGCGTACCGGTTACTTATCAAAGCCCTACTATATATCCAGCAAATAATTCATACATGAATTGCCCTAAGTCATTTATGCCCCAACCTAGTTCAGGCTTCCCACCACTTAAGGCCAATTGCTCTCAGGTACGTCAACCTATCTCCTTTGACTTCCAATCTAGACCTGCTTTCCCACCATTTCATTCTCTTAGTGGCCTACCCTCACCCATTAGCCCCTACTTTCCTTCTAGCCTCCCTCCTCCTCCTCCTCCCCTTCCTCCACTATTTAACTACCAACAAGTCTATCCATGTTCTAACTCCCATAGCATTCCAATGTTTGAAAACTATATCCACACCTCCTTTAGGTCTCATACTCAGTCTTCTCTTGCTGACTCCCCGTACGTCAATAACTCTAAATTAACTGGTACTTATTCTCCAAGTGTCATTAATTCGCAGCTTACATATCCGCCTCCAAATTTTTTTTAAATACCGTCGAAAATAGCATTGCCGTTCGAAACACATTAGATATTATATTATTGAATGCCAGGTCTGTTATAAACAAGATGGCCCAAATCAGAGCCATTGCTCTGGAAATGACGCCTGATATTATATGTGTAACAGAATCTTGGACACATTCTCTAATTCCTGACTCTGCCCTTCTCATAGATGACTTCGATTTTTACCGCCAAGACCGCACGACTAGGCGTGGGGGTGGTTGTCTTCTTTATCTTAAATCCTACCTAAAGCACTCTCCCTATTACTTGGATGTTTCCTTATTCACGGGAAACTTCTGCTTTGCATCTGTTATTCTCTCGCCGCAAAGGAAGGCAATTATTGGCTGTATCTACAATCCCCCAAATTCTTTAGCCAGTGATGATTCTCAACTCTGTGAAATCTTTAAATTAATTTCGGAAGCTGCTTTCGATGTTAAAATAATCACTGGGGATTTTAACCTTCCTGAAATTGACTGGGTTTCCAATAGCTGCCCACCCAGATTCCAGCCCTTTCAAGATATTATCAATTTTTCTAATTGGTCCCAACTGGTGCGCTCTCCAACAAGAGATAATCACATTTTAGATCTAATCTTTACCAATGACATTGCTCCTCTTTCTGTTGCTTTAAAAAGGACCTCTTTGACAGTGACCATGTATTAATTCATTGTTGCCTACCGCTTACCTTTTCAAAAAAGACAAGCGTCGTTCAGACTTTCATGAATTACGACTGCTTAGATAGCGACTTAATAAATAACTATATGAGATCCTTGGATTGGTGTGGCTTCCTCACTTGTAGCGATGTAACCATTCTTCGTGATGTCATGTCCAATGTTTCCAAGGACATCCTAGAGTTTGTGCCGCGTAGATATCTCAAGCCTAATTCTTCAGATTCCCTTGTTCCTTATTTTCTTCAGAACAGACTAAAAACGTCGAGGTGACAACTGCGTGACCCATCCACTAGTTCCTTATCTGTTCATGTTAGAATCACAGAGATATTTGAGATGGCCTCAAGGATGCGCCAAGCGCGCGACAGGCAAAGAGAATCAATTGCTCTCAGTGGTTCGAACCCTGGCAAATCTGTCGCTAACCTCTTCCGTCATCGGTCCACCTCTAAGCGTGGTCATGAACTTCCACCTATGCTAAATGATAACTAAGTCTTCCTCACCGATGACACTGACAAGGCGGAGTTGTTTAGTGCTTTCTTTGCAAAGCACCTTGCTGCCGAGTCCGATCCGGTCGCTTTCTTTCGATCGCTTTCAGATAGGACACTGAGTACAATTGATGTCTCCTCAGATCTCATTAAGAAACACATAAGCCGTTTGAAATACTCACACTGCTCTGGAACGGACGAGATTCCGAATTCGATTATTAAACAAGCGTCCGACCTTCCCATATTGCTCAGTCATTTATTCTCGGTTTATATTTCAAAAGGATTCTTTCCTGAAACATGGAAAACGTCAATTATCATTCCCGTTTTCAAGTCAGGATCTCGGTCCGATGTTAATAACTATCGGGGCGTGCACAAAACGCCGTCTCTAGCAAAACTCCTTGAAAGGATTATTTTCAATGACATTCTTGACTTCTGTCTAGCTTATCGGCTTATGAGCTCTAGTCAGCATGGGTTTTTACCTGAACGATCATGCGAAACATGCCACTTGGCTTTTCTTAATCTAATCACTTCTCTTCGTAATGAGCGGCAGTCAGTGGTTGTTATTTACTTTGATCTTAGCAAAGCCTTTGACAAGGTGCCCCATAGACGTCTTTGAGTAAAATTGGAAGCTCTCGGCATCCGGCCGCCTCTACTCGACTTCCTCAGATCCTATCTGTCCAACCGATATCAGAAAGTCATGGTCGGTAATAGCTACTCGGCACCCCACTCGATCACGAGTGGCGAACTTCAAGGCACGGTCCTGGGTCCGCTATTCTTCCTTCTGTACATCAATGATATTTCGACTGAACTCGGAAATTCGCAAACTTTTACTTATGCCGATGACCTCAAGTGTGTTTACGCGTCCTTCGAATTTGAGTCGTATCCCCAGCTCTCCGAGTTTTCGTCGAATTTACTTGATAGTATAGGGCAGACTGAACGTCGCGTGGAAATAAATTGCGAACTGACAACGTATCCTTTGGATTTGGATTACAAGTACACCAACTCGAAAGTTCTATCATTATTGGAATTTTCGGATTTCGACGTTATTTCCCACGGTATCAGGAGGAAGATTCTACCCGAATTCTTCAAGGAACAGCACCACTGATTAGTCTTCTCATTCGCACTGATGAAGTATACCACAAATTCTCCATCAAAAGATATTTGCAATCGTCTGACCATCTGTACAAGTCTCCCTACTTGACAACTTTTCTCCAAGATCTACGTCGAAAACTATAAACGGCTGAGTCGTTTCCTATTTTATTTCATAATTGGCAAATTCTTCATTCTAACAATTGTCGAAAACATCCTGCACTACTCTAGAACTGATTGAAGAGTTTGAAAATCATCAGCAATGAG